>JACDJE010000031.1:1569173-1758927 GCA_016647715.1 Pavo muticus
CCCCCCCCCTTTTTTTTTTTTTTTAAGAGAAAGATACAGAAATCAGGAATAAAATTGAACCACAAAAATACCTTCCACATCAATCATGCTACGATCCCAACATTACCTCATCTGCTTTTGGAAATAATGTTACAAGATCTCTTACAGCCAAGACAAGTTCAACACATCATAACCCCTTAAAATATGTTTAAAAATAACAATTCTGGTCAAAAGAAGGATAGCTTTTTTTGCATAACCTTTTCTTTACATTTTGGTTGACATTTCCAACCTAAACTTCAAAAGCAAAAGCCAATTAATTTCTACATTCTACATCTCAAAGCAGGTATTTTTAAACAACTCTAAAATAGAGGCATAAAGCATGAGATTAAAATTGACCACATCAGCTTCATCATAAAAACAATGATTTGTTTAATGTTGATTCAGTATAGCAAAGAGACTTAAGTTTAGTAAATGGTTCTGAACATGCAAAATACATTTCTATTTGCAGCGGATGATCACATGAAAAAAGATTTCAAAGCATGAAAATTTTCCATTCAGAATGAATAGGAATTTATTATTATTATTTACTTTTTTTTACTAATAGTGTTACTAACCTTATGAAAACTCCCATAAAATATCTTTCTTATTTCAGGACCTTCAAAAGTCACAGTTTGAAAATCTCCTTTGTAGTCATAGTTAAAGAAAGTCAGAGTTTTACCACCATCTGTGCAAGAGTAAGAATAAGAATTCGTTGTTAGAGAAAGAAAAGGCCCAATACATTATTTGAAAATGTTAATTTTTTATTTAACAAAAAAGATGAAAGATGTCCGTTGTCTAAGAGAAGATATTAAGAAAAACCACACACACAAAAAAACCCCACACAAATAAACAGCCATGTGTAGAACTGTTCAAAAAATTGAATTCCATTTTGTTTGACATTCTGAAATTTGCTTATGATATAAATTAGTGCAAAAGTCAAAATTTTATGCGGAAAAATGACAACGTTAATAACACTTTCAGAGTCATTACACCTAGTTTACACCAGTGTACTCAAAATTTTACTCTCAACTCCAAATTAGGCTCAGTTACATTCAATCTATAAAATATCCACCAGAAACCACGACCTTCAGAGATTCAGGCAGTTGTTCTAGCAGAAGATTAAAACATCGGCAATAATCAACCTAGAAAAAGAACGAACCATTCATACAGTTAAGGAATAAATCACAGACATGATACAAAATACGTACTATCTAAAATAACTCCAACCAGTGGTTCATACTGTTCATTTAAAATCTCCCAAAGAGCAAATGGTTCCTGAGGTGTATCGGGAAGTATACGAAAGAGAAACGTAATGGTGTAATCTGAAGGGAGACCTTCAGGATGCAAGTATCTGTAAAACAAAGTTTTTTAAACCAAAACAAATGTTAAATCTTGTGATTTACATATCAAGTGTTCACTTAACACATTTTCAACAAATCTATATTTGTCTTTGGAAATCAAGAGTGAGTAACAATATGAGTAAGCATTTCCAAAATATGTTCAACTAGATAACTATCATAGAATCACAGAATCACAAGGTTGGAAAGGATCTACAAGATCATCTAGCCCAACAGTCCTCCTATCACCATTACTACCCACTAGGCTACTAGACCAGATCTCGTAGCTCGTCATCCAGGAGCCTCTTGAACACTGCCAGGGACGGCGACTCCACCACCTCCCTGGGCAGGCCATTCCAGTGCCTGACCATCCTCTGAGAGAAAAAGTTTTTCCTTATATCTAATCTAAACCTCCCCTGGCGCAACTTGTGGCCGTTTCCTCGGGTCCTAAATCAAAAGAATGCTCATGGAAAATGGATAGTTTATCTTTTCCTTTGAAATTTACAAAGATGCCATTAATTATTTTTTTTTTAAATAAATTTGAAGATCAAACCAGATGTCAGATTGAAGTGAACCTGAAGGTAATTATGTTAAAAAGCTTTAGAATAAATTAATAGCCATTTGCAATATCTTCATTATTGTCTGGTTTAACACACAATGAAAATGGAAGTAGCTTGGAAGAAGCAATGTCAGTAGACGTCCATTAAGCATCACTAATGGATAGAAATTATGAACAGAGACTGTTACAGGAAGGTTTATAAACCATAGGGTACGTAGTTTGTACATTCCAAAGGCAACTTATAACAAAGTGTAGTCAGAAGAGACCACACTTACAGAAATATAATCTCCTAGAATTCTCACAGAAGATATAGGAAGTTTACGATGTAAAACTGGCATGTTATTTTATTTCCTGAAGGTTGTTAGTTAGCACTTACGATTTAACTTCACCTTTCATTGTCAAATTCCAAGGCAGGACAAAAGAAATACCAGAAATGACTGCCTGTATTTTGAAAATGTTAATTAGCTTGATTCCTTAAATCATGCTAAAGGGATCTGAAAGAAGCCTGGTAGATTCATTTAATCAATTTCTTTTCCCAAAATACGATCCTTTCCATCTAAAGTTTTTCCGACACTTTTAATATGTATCGATAAGAAACATGCTGGAAAAAGAGTTAAATATGATATACAATGTATATATTCCCCTCAGTGGTCTATAGATGACTATAGTTGATATTACACTGTACCTTCTCCAGAGAGTAAAGAGAGAGAGAATTAAACAGGTGTAAGAACAAAGCCTTAAAGTACATCCATTATAAAAGAACAAAAGAAAATTCAGTACACAGATGGGTAAAACATTAGGTTTGGGGATACAGAAATTAAAAAGGAGAATAGCATTAACGATACTCAGTGCACACAGGAGATGAGAAAATAAAAGCAGTATTATTCAGACGTACCTGTATATCATCAAGAGAAAGGCATTCTCTGAACCACAAAAGAGACTGAAAGCCTAAAGTAGTAAGATTGGGCTGGATTGGGCTGGGGTGGCAGCCAGAGAAGAGCACATAAACGCAGCAGATCCAATCAGAAAGAAGCAGAAAAGGAAAAAGAAGTGAGCAGTTCTAATCTCCACTCGGCTTAGACCCAGAAGGAAACTAAACAAGTAGAACGTGACACAGCTCCAATAAGGATGGCTCCAACTGGGACACAACAGGGTAATCACACAAAAAGAATACGAAAACTTTACTAAAAATTTTATGAACCATTTCACAATGTTATTCTGTCTTGTTTGTCCCAGCTAGGAAACTGTTTTGTTAACTCTTCTCATGTTTAATACAGTGAAGCCTGTTGTCTGGTGCCATTGCTGTTGTCTGGTGCCATGTAACACAAACTAGGGAACTCAAAGGAATCAAACATAACCTACATACCGTGATGTGAAGAAATGAAGATTTTCCCATCACTCCCTGTCTGAGGAACAAAGGTAAGTTCTATGGGAGGTTTTTTCACTATCTCTTCCACGCCTCTCCCAGAACACAGTCCTTGACACTAAACTACATCCTGACTCCCAGGAAGGCAAGGTAAAGTGTTTAGAGAGACTCATTTTAGCATAAGAAGGATAATCTTCCTCTGTATTTAATACATACATAGACCGAATCAGAAAGGCACCTAAAGCAACTTCCCACTCTCACACTTGAAAGAAGCTCTCAGCTTTTCCACTCACTTTAGGCAAAGCGTAGGAAGATAAACCTTACTAGATTAACAATAATTTCAAACTCCTTTCCTAAAAGTAAGTCATTCTGCACTCTGTGCGAGCTTAACGTTTCACAAAGCACTACTGATATAAACCCGCATGAAACTGCTAGATGCCAAACTTGCATGTACCTGAAACTGGCCCATATAGGAAACCCCAAATAGCCACTGAGTTTATCTACTTTTTACTACAGCTGTTATTTTTGAAGAAAACAGGTTGAGGACTCAGGACACCAAATGCTCTATTAATTACCATAATGTAGATATGAACTAGCATCTCTGCTCATCTAACATAAAAACAGCAACCCTTGAAACAAATAATAGTCTGCAGTGGACAGTTAACTTCAAGTGTTTTACAAATATTTATCTATTAATACATACTTTGTAGGCTGGGACACCAGGGCGTCCTTGTGCAGTCTGTAACATGGGTAAACGTTAAATGTACCAGGTTCCATTGAAACCCCATCAATGGCTGAAAACTCCTTTTCAACCAAGCCAAACATTTCCATCATTTTAAATCCTGGAAGGCACCAAAATATATATATTTTATTAATTTAAATTAAATTAACACCACATTACAGGAAAGAAAAAAAGGACAAAGCCAGTTGCATCAATGAGTTTCCTATCATCACCTGTAAAACAGCTGTTAACGTAAAAGTTACTTTATTGCTTATATTGTGAAAAGTAGGTTATGAAATGAATTTCATAAATCTGGAACAAAAACCAAACACAAAAATAGCTTACCTGCAAAGTTGTCACCATCTTTAAATACCAGTGGACAAGCTGGAAAAAAAAAGGAAGGATATATTTAAGGATACAAGTGTGGTCCCACCAGGTCAGAACAATGGTCTACTCAGCTCAGTACTCTATCTTCAAAAGTAGCAAAAGGAGATGCTGTCTAGGAAAGGCATGCAAGTCTGGCCACTTTCCACTCATTCAGTTTTGCTCCTCAGGATCCACAATGGCTATAGTAAAGATGACAAAGGGTACACCCCTGAACGTTCCACATAAGAGCCTACACAATACAACTGTTGTCCATGAATTCATTCAATCCTTCTAGGAACCTGACTTCAAAACTTATTCTGGCAAAAACTCACTGCCTGCTGTGTGAAAAAGTATGTCTTACATTATGCTTTAACCAAACGTCTCCAGTTCTCTATCTGTGCCCTTCAACCTTAGACTATCTCAAGTTCAATTACTTTAGCAGCCATCCTCTGTACCTTTTCAAACTCCACACACAGCCTTCATGCGAGAGACCAGTACTGTATACAGTCCTTAAGATATGTGCACACATATTTAATAACTGTGAATCTGTTCCTTTTATCTCACTTCCTGAAGGGAAGAATGCACACTTATCTCCTCCAGGAAAGGTGCCCTAAGAAATCAGTAAGTCTACATGCAAGGTGTCAAATAGGACACCCCACAGCACTTGCATTTGGAGATCACTTTTGGAATACAAGCACATGTGACAAATAAATACTACTGTTGAATATTCTCAACATTCTAAGTTCTCTCTAACACTGAAAGCAGATACTGGTCAAAAACAAAGAATTGAGGGGACACAAGCAACATTCTTGCATTCACCAGTTCAGTGCCTGCTTCCCGTACTCTTTAGAGTCACAAATGATTCGTATCAGCTACACACTGCCTACTTCCTGGTTTATGTATCAGAAACCATACTGAGGGCACACACCTAGAGCCATATGAATTATCGACCTGTAACCACCAGATGTTTTTCCAGAATGTCTTCCCCTTGCTTTCCATAAAGAGCCCGAACTGTGGCATTCTGACAGATTTCTAAGAACTTGGGCCTGTTTCAAAACTGAAAAAAACTTTTTTTTTCTCCCTCAACCAATGACTCTATTCTAGACTTTTAGCAAACAGCCATTAATTATACTGAAATTATAACACCTCCATCTCTTTATTTTTTATGGAAATAACATTACAGTTACAATATCTGCATGAAATTATACTTAGAAAATCCATTTTCATGAATATCTCCTAATAGGAAATTGTTTGTTACCAAAAAACCCATAGTATTTAGCACTTATTTTAGAAATAAGTCAAATGACTAACTTGCTGATGCAGTTTCACAAACAAAAGTAATCAGCTCATCTTCAATCTTTGTAAAGGCATCAAAGTCATCCACAAAGAAGACATGTCTTTCACTGGGCTTGCTGCCAATATTAACTAACTCTGAGTAATCAGCATCAGCAACTCCAATAGCAAAAAAGCTGAAACCTGTAAAACAAAAAAGAGCACTCTTGTGAGTTATTCATTTGAAGAACGGAAATGAAATACGAACACAGCTAGATTTGCACTGGCTCCTTTCCTGATTAAATACAGTAGTGGAAATTTTATTACTGTTCTATCACACAAGACAATTCACACGTGATCAAAAAGAAAGGTGATACATTCTCTGTGAAATATTTCTTTTGGCTATTTATGCTTCATAAGTTAATTAAAACTTAATTTTTAAGTGTTTTCTTGAAGACATAAAGACTGGACAATTGTTTAAAGTTTTAGAATGCTTGAATTCTTTTTTAATTTAATGCTTTACTGTATCATCCATAAACATTTCCACTCACTTCAGGCAAAGTGTAGGAAGAACGTATTAAGTATATCATAAATATAAAGCACAAAAATTAATCTCCTATTGGTCTTCTACAGATTTTGTTCTGTGCCATATATTAATCAGAATGTTCAAGCTACTGCCGTCTCATGAGTTAACACTAAAATGCATTCTTACATTACCAGCAATTTAACTGCACTGATCAAATCTGTTCTATGCAACTTGCATGAATATATACTCTACCCTTTGAGCTGGACTTCAAAGGTTTAAATGAAATGAGAATCATATCCTGTATCTTCAAAGAGCAGCAAATTAAGCAAAAGTCTTTATCTTTTGTGGAAAGGAAAATGTAGAAAAAAAGACCCTGTCTACGTCAGGCTGAATATTGTTGATGCACATACCGTTCTTGAACAGCTCAAGCTCAAATTTACTCTAGTCAAACAATATTTTCTTTAACTTTGAATGAGGCCCAGGGACATTTATTACCTTCTGCAGAGCTTTTAGCATAACAAAACTTAGACTTAATATATTATAACAACATCTTCATGTTCCATCCAACATCAGCACCTCTTCCTGATAGTCTCTGTCACAGATAAGCCTGTACTTATCTGAATTCTAAGCAGACCACATGCAAAAGGAAAGGTAAGACAGGAGGTTATTTGTCCAAGGTAACTGGGATGTAACTAGTCAGCAGCTGAATCCCCATCATACGCCTGTCTCCTCTGGAAGTCATGGCCAGTTTAATAGGTAATATAAGTAATACGTAATAGACAACTGCAAAACTTACATTACAGATAAACATTTTTTTTGTTTACTTTAGGCATAGACTCCAATTTAATATCAGATATCATTTTTGTTTTCTTGATTGCTGTTTAGAACAATGTATCCATGCCCTACTATTTTGTAACATGTTATTTTAAAAGGCACTGAATTCACCATCTAAGAATGATGCCAGCAGGCAACTAAGTTCAAATGACTGCACTGGATTTCAGGAATCGTAATATCTACTGGTATCTTCATAGCTGCCAAAGTCTAAAGACTAATTACAAAGCACATACCTAATTTCTTCTTAGACCTCCTCACATCAAAATGATTAGCCTTTATCTTCTGTCCTTTAGCTTCATTCTATATGACATTTGGTGTCCTCAGGATTTCGATACAAACCTCAGTCATTTCTACATATCCAACCCTGTTTCACCTCTAGGCACATAACACTGTGTGCCTCTTTATTTAAAACTGGTGTTAAAAAAAAAAAGCAATGATTGTAAGAAGAGAGCAGATCAGAATCAGCAAAAGAACATACCGGAGAACCTCAAAGGACCTCTTGTATACAGAATAAAACAGTTCATTTGGCAAGTTAACCATAAGACTACATTTCATATGCAATAGAACAGATTTGTAAGATCATGTCCTCTAAATTCTTCGCCACGGGAGCAGTTCCATTCACTGCTACATTTGCTGTTTTATTTAAAGTTGCAAACCATTCTGGAACAAAATTTACCCTATTTTTTCTCTAAACATAAGTAGTTATAATTAATAAAAAGAAAAAAAGGAAAATACGAATACTTCTTAAAACTACACATTTTACCATCAAGTTGCATTTCTCTGGAGACTTTGTTCACATCATCTTGTGATCGCCCATCAGTAATGACAACCAAAACCTTTGGAATGCCCTTTCTCATGCCCGCCTCTCCAGTAAACAAGACTTCCCTCGCATGTTTAATGGCTTTGCCTGAAATAGAAAAAATTGTCAATATACTCTCTCTATGAAACAAATCCAATTTCTGTTGGCTTTTCACATCATATGTTAGATATCAAAGAAAGGAGAAATCTCCATATGCTCTGTCTCAAAAATGTCTGCCCAGATGTATGTTTTAAGACCTGAATAATTATCATGAGACTGAAGTCAGCCGACGACTTTGCTGTGAAAGGATTTCGGTAGCAGTTGTTGGATCCTTGGCAGTCTGTAAAATAGTGCACTTTGTTGATATTAAAATAGAGATTTAGAAGTTTAATTTTGACCATAAGTTTTGAAAACTTGACAGCTTTAGTCATCAGTTTCTTCAGTCCAGAAGGTGAAGTTGAAGAACATCTTTGAAAAAGGGTATGTGGTGCAGGTTAGAAGTAAGAATAAATTCCCTTTCTGGTTTGTAGGAGCACATCCAGGTAACAACTGAAAGTACCATGGTAGAATTTTCTTGAGTAAACTGAAAACGTGTCATTTTGATACTACTGAAATTTGATGCAATGCAACAGCTGCAAGAAATTTCTGTGCAGCCTGAGAATAATATAACATATGGTTTCCAACTTAAACTTTAACCCTTCCAGTACTCATCTTTAATTTCTTCCCATCAGAGAAATGGGAATTAAATAAATTAATTAAAACGTAGCTGCATTCACTTAACTGACCTGTTCTCCCAGCTCAGTCTTAACTATACCACTGAGGCTTAATTGTCATGGCTTATAACCAAGCAGACCCTCCACTTTGCCCACTATTTCCCAATATTCTCTGCAAGCTCCCTCCCACCTTCTCTCTCCTCACACTTTTCCACTTGCTAAGTTGATTTCATCTTCCACAATCTCAAAAGCCATTTACTTCTGCTCGACTCTCTTCTCTTCTCCTCCCTCCCTCCCTGACTGTTTATCTCACTGTTGGGCAGAGGGGTGCATACTCAGCAGTAGAAGGTGAAGAGTGTAAACCATAAACTTTTTAACTTCAAAGCCTAACTTCTCATCTCCAGTGTGGAGATACCACATTCTCACTGCTTGTACACTGATATCTTAAACCATTTAGCAAATGGCAAATAAAACAGAATCCTAGAATCTTTTGAGTCAGAAGGGGCCCTTAAAGGTCATCTAGTTCAACTCCCCTGCAATGAACAGGGACATCTACAGCTAGATCACACTGCTCAGAGCCCCGTCCAGCCTGACCTTGAATGTATTCCAGGGACAGGCCATCCACCACCTACCTGGGCAACCTGTTCTAGTGTTTCACCACACTTAATGAGGCTAAATGCTTTACAGAGGGAAGTAGGGACAAAATCTGAATCATAATCATGACCATTCTCACCTGTTTTTGTATTTCCTCCTTTGTAAGCTATTCGCTGAATAGCCTCAAGAAGAGTCTCTTTTGTTTTGTATGCATTCAATTTAAATTCTGTCCTGGGATCATCACTGAATTGGATTATTGCCACCTGTGCATACAGAAGATGTGTTTATTATTAGAGCACCATCGAGTGTATATAAGCAAAAAGCAAGTGAATTAGAGCATTTAAAACAAGGATTTATCTTGTAATTTTGCTTCATCCTTAAAATGAAGCCAGAACTTTCTTCCTTTAAAAAGCATTCAAAAAATAAAGTTTAATTTTACTCTCCAAAGCTTTGGCAACCACCTAATACTTTCTGGTTTCATTTTGCAGCAAACAGAATGAGAAAAGAAATACCCACTCTGGCAAAAGTACTCTCAATCCAGCCCAAAAGTAAAATCCTACTTACAGATGCTCACACATGTACAGTTACTCACACGTGTACAGTTACTTGCATACAGAACTGCAAGGACTTTATTCAGTCTCCATGAATGAATAGCTGCACAAAAGCAACTTACAGCTGGGCAACAACACTGAAGCAAGCAATAGAAATGTGCAAGAATATGTTCTGATATATGCTGTTACTTGAGTCAAGACTTTGTATTTCAAAACTGTATATTAAATCTCTACAACACACAAAAAACATATTAAACTTCATATTTGCTAAATGGTGCTCCTGAGGTGAAAGGAGCTACTCTCATCCTTAAACTAAGCATGCGTGTCAGATTCGGAAGCACCACGAGCAATAAATGAACTAAATGAACCTTTCGTTTTCCTTATTGACACCACTTCTAGCTTATTTAGATATAAACACCACAGTGAGTACTTATGCAATAACATTAACAAAACAAATCTCATTAGACTGATTCAGAGGTGACTGATGCGATACTTCAAGCTTGCAAAATTAATACCATTTTACCATATGATGTGTGTAAAATAAGATATTAAAATAATTTCTGCCATAAAGCAGATTATATATTCTACGTAACTGTGAAATTATGCCAATAACATCTTGATTCATTTCACTTCTGGTGCCCCCTCTGTCTCCAAATGTTGATTACCTGTGTTCCATCAGGGCCAATCTTATCCAAAGCTCCAACAGTGCTATACAGAAAGCTTATTATTTTATTGAAATTGTCATCTCCAATACTCCATGACCCATCCACCAGGAACACCAGATCAGCTTTGGCTGCTTTGCATACTGAGGGAAAAAAAAAAAAAGCAAGTATTTTGGAATTAAAGCAATATCTCAACTCCTCTGAAAATCTCAAAATCTCAAAAATCACTTTAGAAAATATAACTGTCATGAAAAGTCCTTTTTAAATGTTAATCATGCTTTAGGAAAGTGACCTACTGGTATTGATTTCAGTGTAAGTGCAGAATCAGCTGAGATCTGCAAGGGGTGAATGATCTGCACTGACAGAGGACACTTTAAGGCCATAACAGCTATTTAAATCTAGGTAGCCACTTCAATTTTTATTTAGGCTGTTAAATAAAGTCACACATGCACTTTGCATGACATAGCAAGAATCTGTATTCCACTGTAGAGGTTCTCTGTGGAATCCTGTCCGCACCTTAGCCCCTCCCCTTAACTGCAGTGCAGGTTTCCCCAGATAATCTTATTTTAGCATGTTCTTATGCAAAATAGCATGCAGAGCTTTACACATGCCCACATGAGTTGTGCACTCTTTCACAGGAACCAGGAAGCTTCAGAGCACAACAGAACCCAATTCTACTGCTCAGGGTCAGAATATAGCAAGGTTAGTTTTTAAACATATTTCACCTTGAAAACAATTGTTCTTCTAAATCCAGAGAATGGGGTAGAAAGACAAATATCTGTGTTCAGTTTTTTGCTGATCATGTCTTTAATAATAATAATAATAATAATAAAAAGAATGCTCTTTTCCCTGTACTTAGGGATTAAATTGTCAATTGCTGTAAACAAATTTGGTCCTTGGTTTCCAACAGTAATGATCCCCCTCACAGAAGTATTCATGCGACTCTGTACAAGACGCTACATGTTCAATTGATAAACAAAAAGGAGCCTGCATTTAAAGAACCTGAACATGGCCAACAATTTTGTCGTTAACTGAAGCAGACATATTCTTTTAAATCATGCTGTTTTAGAAGTTTAAATATCCTTAGGATATCTGCTTCAGTTGCAAAATATGTATGGTTTAAGAGATCTGGAAAAAGAAAATCTCCTTTCTGCAAATTTCAACAATACAATAATGATGTCAGATTTTTGGCTCATTAAATTTAAGCCAGCTGCCTTAACATTGTAGTCGTAGCAAATGCATTTTGACATCTGATCTCCACAGGCCTAAAATAGTGTCAGAAGCAGAAAATCATGAAACATCTTGAAATTATTATAAATCCACACATGCAGCGCTTACCTTCTTTTGCAGGAGGGATTGTAGGTGGTGGTGGTGGTGTTGAAGGAGAAGTTGGTGGCTGAGTTGGAAATGGTACTGAAGAATAAAGGAAAGGAATGTAAAAATGCTTCAAAGGGAAGCCCAACCTATTTTACTTACATTAAACATAGCATTTTCTACTCAACTCCACATTCTGAACTCATTATCTTTAACCAACTAGTAATGCAATTGGACAGAAAGATAGGTGAGCGTGTCTTCCTCTGCTGGTCACCTGAAAAAGGACTGTACTATTAGAAAGCAGTTAGTGGGCGCACTTCAGTGTGAATGACAACGGGTTGCTGAAATACTACAGGAGCTGTCCATTTCCTTGTTCCCCAGTGTAGCAGACCATGTGGCAGCCCCATTATTGATACATTATCCTTAATTCATTTCGTAAAACATCAGTGTTCTTTTCCTTTCTGATAACATCTAGTCCTTAATCACAGAAAGTATATCTCCACCCACTCTGAAAGGAATAAGAGATTAGTCCTGCCATCCAAAACACTGAGAGTGCAGGAGCAAGCCAGTGTCTGCATCCAGAGCAAAGCACAGCCACATTTTTCTGAATTCTCTGAAACACCCTGTTATGTTTACAGCTAGAAATGCAGTTGCTAGCACAACTCTGCAGGACTGTGGCTTCAGTGTTTGCAGCAAAGTTTTAGTAAAGGTTGCCATACAGAAAACTGGTTACTCTGCCTTCACCTGCTCCTAAAAATAAGGTTTGGAATGATAGACTCTCAGAAACCTACCTAAATACATGATCACTGGCTGAAAGCCATGCCGCGGCAAGTTCCTTTTGATATAGTTTTGGCTGAATTCTCAGAGATAACAACCACATGTTTTGACATCAGTAGCTAAGGAAACGTTTCCACCTTTGTTCAATGGCATTTTTTTTTGCACTTTTTGTTAATGCAGTTATCGTAAGAAGCAACAGAGGACGTGAAAACATTATGCCTGCAAGTAAGACTACTCAGTATTTGCTATAACGTATATGATGTTTAATAGGCAGCAAATAGAGTTAAATTCAACAACTTCACAAAAGACTTCTATCCTCAGGAATGCTTAGTGCAAACAGGACTCGTTACAAGCCCCATGTCCACACCGATGTTTACTCCCACTGAAATTGACGTTTTTCCATTGGCCTCAACAGGAAAAAGGACAAAGACTCTGAAATATGTGCAAAGAATCTTATGTCCAGGACCTCCATGGACTCAGATAGGCCAGGAGCTTCCATTTGGAAAGAGCCACAAGTTGCACTGCAGTGCTCACAGCACCAGAGATAGATGTCATCTTGAAACAGTGTCTTTTTCTGATGTGATACAGTAATTTATTTGCATGAGAAATGGACATACAGGCCAAAGTGCCCTCAGCTTATCCTATTAACTTCCCCGAATTGCAGAGCATACAAAATGCATTCCTCAAGCACCTGTGAAAGTTTGTCCTATAAAAGAACCCAAAGTATGGGCAGGTGAACTTGTAGAGGACAACAATAAATGTTCTCAGCTATGAGAGAAGGATAACAGTGCTGTGGTATATAGCAATATAGTATGAGAAGTGTATCATCTAGACTGAAAGTAGGCTTGAAAAAAGAAGGACAACATTAAAATATGTTTACTTCATTCTGCTAATCCCATATTTTGTTTCATGGTATTTTGAATGCATGAGAGTAGGGTCCTGCCTTCAGAAACAGCTGCAAAGGGACTTTTTGTCTCATTTTACTGAGAATAACACTAGAAAAGGGTACTTTTTTTCTTATTTTCAGGTATATAGGTAGATTGGGTACCAATGTCTCATTTAACTTCATGTTATAGTGGTGAAAATTTTACTAAATGACAAGAACTGGAGCATATAAAACTTTCTCTGTTTGCTTCACTTTTCTGTTGCTGTTGTTTTGTTTTTTTTTCCTAACCCACCATCCCTGTTTCACTCTCATTAAAAAGTCCAGTAGCACTGGGGAATGTGACTTCATAAATGATACAAAGCAGTGGAGCAAGAGTTCTCTAGAGAAAGCAGCCTTTTGTGCACTTCTCTGGAGGAGTCACAATGTAGTCAAAAAAATAAAAACTCGGCTAAAGGAAACTGCATAGGAATAGCATATTTGTAGGCAATCAAACAAAAAAGTAGAAGAAACAAGCAATACTACTGCTGGCTGAACTCGTATCTGCTTTACTCACATGTTGTCTCCATGATGCTTACAGCAGGGCCCTCTATCTCTTGAAGCTGTGCATGGACACTGATTTTATATTCAGTTCCAGGCATTAGCTCAAAGAAGCAATGTCTGGGCGTCCCTCCACCAAGATTTACCTCTTGTTTTTTCCCATCTGGAATGAAAAAAAAGAAATCATTAAAACAGAGTTTACACTGCAGTTTTACTGAATAACATAACAGAAGTCTGAAATTAGAATGGAACTTGACAGCCAACGAAGGGCAAGTAGTTGACAGAAACTTATAAACCATACGCTGCCTTATTTCTTGAGATTCACCTCTCTGCAGCGATCTATGGGGGACATTTATTGATACATCCTTTGTATAAAGTAGCAGCTGAAGGATATGTCAGACGTCTGCAGGAAAAGAGATGAATTTTGCCCCTTTCATTGAAGTTAACAAAAACACTAACACTGTCATCAATGGGCTTTGGATCTGGTCCTAAATTATCAGTCTAATGAGGAATTGCTGCATTATGCAATTCCATGGCATCCTTTGTCTATGCCTCTGGTTCTCAGAGTCTATATAATGTGCTTAGTAATTGCAAGAGAGACTGAAGTACACATTGTACTCCAGCTTCCACCAGTAAGCACTTTAAATGTTGGTTAAGAAATAGTTTTACAGGATTTTCAGATAGAGTCTGTTAAATTCTGAACTGGAGAGCAAGCTCACAATGGAAAAAGGCCCGGGTACTGCAAATATTTGGCGTATTTTAATAATAACAAGTTGTCAGCAAAATTTATAATTTGTACCAGAAAGAATTACAGCAAAATATAAGTAACTGATCTCACAATCTACAAAGAATAAACACAAAATCCCAACCATTCACTGGCAAGGAAAAAACATCTGATGCTTGTCAGAAGGTGTTAGATTAGTATGAAAATAAATGATGAATGCCTGAATGAGTCAAATACCCTATCTGACTATCAAAACTCTCCATGATAGATGTCAATACAAAGCACTTGTTCACACTTAAGCTTATTCTGCTCATACTTAAGCTCTGTTGCATCAGATAAAACAATTCTGGGAGTTCTATAAGATGAGGAACAAGGTACCAAAAATGCAGAATACTAGCTAGCTAGGAAATCTGTGTTGTTTTTACCAGCAAAGACTGCTGCTTTCTGAACAGCTTATCTGTATTTCAGGCCTTCAGATAAACCATATCACTTGCCATAACACATAAAGTCATTAATCTTTTATAATCAAATTAATATTACTTTTCATGATACCTTTGATAAATGTCATTAAATGTTATTAACTACACTTCTCCCAAGTTATCCAAGCTTCTAATTTGTCACCACTCAAAAGATATATACTGGGGATAAGAGAATAACTGCTCAAAATGTGACTTCCTAAAATCTCTTCTGGCTACACCTGAGAATCACAGAGAAAAAGCAGAGACATCACTGTCTGTATAAGCTGTGCTAAAAGCATCAACCACATGTTGCCACATAAAAATATCTCATGCTTATCCAACTCACGTTAGATGAGTGACATTACTATGAGGTATAATTAACAATCAGCTCAATGAGAACAGACAAAACTGGACCCTGTTCCAACAGTGAGCACAGTCCTTACTGGCTGGGCACTAGAACAGGCTCCTCAAGTGCAGCAGTCATGGCAGCAAGCCTGCTGGAACCCAAGAAGCATTTGAACAACGCTCTCAGACATCAGGTTTAAATTTTGGGTGTTCCTGTGTGGAGCAGGACTCAATGATCTTTGTGGGTCCTATCCAACTCAAGATATTCTATGGTTCTATGGATTCATTGAGGGCTCTCCCCTACTTTATTGTCCTCCCCTAATCACTGTGATCACTAATGGGTTTATTTACAATCTTAAATGTATTCTGTTCATCTTTTACCCACCTTTTGTCCCTCACAACCATGAACATCTCATGTAATCATCTTTCTTCTACTGATAAGTAAAAAATTCCAACCAAAAAAAAGGACAAGTTAACATCTATTTGATATAAAAGGATGGAAATGCTACTCCTACTCCTGAAACTTTCAATGTGTAGACAACTCTTTCATCTGCTCATCATTTCCAGCCTTTCGGGAGCCAGTCTACAAATCTGACCACATACAATTTCTTAACTCATGCAATTCATCTCTCTGGTTTAGGCTGTAAATTCATATCTAATGATTTAGTAACTTACCCACAAGTGATTCTATAACTACTCTGTATGCAGTAGCATGTCTGTGAAGCTGCCACTGAGTACAGAGACTAGTCATGCGGACTTGATATGTATCCAAATCTGTCACACCCAGGTACACTGAAAATTAAATGTAAAAAAGAAACGAGATTTACTCCTCCATCATGACATACAAGAAAAAGCAACAAAAGAATTATAGTGAAAGAGAATCACAGAATCATTGAGGTTGGAAAAGATCTCTAAGATCATCCAGTCCAATTGCCAAGCCATCCCCACCACGCCCACTAAACATTTCCCTCAGTGCCACATATCCATAGTTCTTGAACACCTCCAGGGATGGTGACTTCACCACCTTCCTGGGCAGCCTGTTCCAAGGCATTACCACTCCTTCAGAGAACTTTTTCCTAATATTCAATCTGCAAGGAGTATGAGCAGCCCTTGCTGTTAGCCCTGTGCATAGGAAGTCAATGTGCTGTCCTTCTTACTCTTCGTCTGCTCCTTTTCCCATGTGGCTCCTGGAACCCACTGCATCTCACCAGGTGCTGATGCCCCACTGCTCACTCTGCTGGGAGGGGTTGCATGGAGAACAGCAACACACAGACAGCTCCCAAATGTGATGATTTCTTGCCAGAATGCCCAAATACTCCTGGCATCTCTTTAAACATCTTGTCTCTTGTGGCAGCACCCTTTGCAACGGCCTCCTGCAAACTTCTGTTTTCAGTGAGCTGTAACACAGCTGCAGAGGGCTCGCGTTCCCTAACTGCAAGCCACTATGTATGGGAATTGACTATTGTATTTTATAATGACAATAAGGGGCTTTTATAGCTCTTCTTATAATGCCTTAAGTTGATTTATCAATGATGAAAGTATTGTACTGAAGGGATCTAGTAAAACTTATTTTTGTTTGTTTGTTTTTTAATTTCAAGAGCTGCTTACAAAAATGATGACAATAAAACTCAAAAATGGAAGGGAAAAAAGTGCATTTTTAGATCAGAGGTCTGGAGTTAAGATTAAATAATGAACACTGCTAAAAAATCAGTCACTACAAATCAGTATAAAATGTCATTATAAAAGCAGTACATCTGCCAAAAATTTTATTTTAAATTGAGGTTTAGATCTATAAAGTCTAATTCAGGCTATATATAGGGAGTTACAGGAAGAAAAAAAAAAGAGTAACCATACGTTCCATTAAAGAGATTTGTATATATTATTAGGAAAATATTAGGCTGATAAATAATAGCATCTGTTTAAGACTCCAGTTGTGCTAATGTGCGGTAGGTTATAAAGCATTACATATTTCGATAAGAAAAGAGACTTCAATTTCAAGAAAACAATTTTCACACAACTGGAAAAGACTTCCATGTGAAAATTTACTCAAGGAGCTGCACAAAGCTACATTTATAGTGAAAAACAAAAGTCTGCAGAGATCTGAATAGCATGAAATCACTCTTACAGGTTTTGGCTACGCCTGTTAGGGCATCACTGAAGCCTGTTGAGTAGGAAGCAAATACTTTCACACTGTACTCCGTTCCACTGAAGAGATTTAGAATGAGAATGGTATTAATATCATCTCCTACAAAGGTCTCCAATGCAGGACCAGGGACTGCAAAACAAAAAAGAAAGAAAAAAATTAGAAAATCACTTGTTCACCCACTCAATTAACAGGTAGTAAAAACAAATCTTAAGACCTATCCAAAATTACATGCAGCCCTAAAGTTATTATTTTTGTTTGTTTGTTTTTACCATGCACAAAGACAAAGACACTGCTCAGAACAGTGTACAGTTCTTGTATGGACAACACACTTGGGAAATTCAGCAGTGGGATTCATTATGGCAGGGCTAGACATTGGCATCTGTAAAAACTCTTTTGTTCTGCTTCAGTGACTTACTACTGCCCTAAATAGAGTGCCAAAGATCTCCTCAGTTTGATGGTGTGCCAGGAGCAACAGGGGACAGCAGACACCAGCCAGAACAGTCCCTAAGGAGTTCTTAACACAACAGCATCATTTAGCACTGTGCAAAAATGATAATGAAAATAGAAAAGAATAAAACTATACCAAATCAGAAGTGCAAACAGCTCCTTTCTCACCTCTCCTAGATGTTCTGGATAGACTTCAGAAGCCAGATGAAAGTATTGCCTTTAGACATTGTTTTAGTCCCTTAATGGTCACAGTTTTGTTTGCTATCAATAGAGGATATTTTTCTAAAGAACTCTGAATGAAAATAGGTGCCTTGTCTAGCTGCAGTGTGCAGGTGGTCAGATGCAGTATAGACAAAATGATCCATGAATAAAAAGGCAATTATCTGGGACAAGTAGGGCAGCAGAAGTAAGTCAAAGAAACGAAAGCTTTGTTTGTGTTGTAAGGGGATGGAAGTCAAGGACAGGAGAACTATAGAAGAGAGGTACAGGAAAAGAAGAAATGTAGTTTGTGAAGTAAATAGGAGTTGGGAAAAAATGACATAAAAAGACAAACTGAGAGAGTTAGGTTTGATCAACACTGTGAAGGAAATCTTACGGGAATCTTACTGCTGCCTACAACTACATTATGGAAGGGGAAAGATGTATCATTCTCCTCTGAGGCAAACAGTAAGAAGACAAGAGGAAATTGTCAAAATTTGAAATGTGGGAAATTTTGATTAGATATTAGGAAAAACAATTTCAAAGTGAAAGCAGTCAGAAACTGAAGCAAGTGCCTAGAGATGTTCTGAAATCTCCATTCTTGGAGATATTATGAGCTCGACTGAACAAGACCCAGTGACACCTCTTCCAAGTTGGCTCTGTTTTGATCAGGGAGCTAGAAAGAATGATCTCCAAAGACCTGTTTCACTCTGTAACTACAAAATTCTCATATTCAAAAACTGAGACATCAAGTTAATATCGTTTTTTAAAGAGGTAACTGCAACTATTACATTTAGTACAAAACTCGGAAAAATATTGCATTAAAGTATAGAACATACTGTCAAAAGCAAATTACAATTAAAAAAACCAGTTTAAAAACTCACTGTTGATAGATTTGTAGACAATTCTGTAACCCATAGTCGGCGATGGTGGGGCATCCCAACTAATGCGTAATCTGTTGTACCATTCATCTGAGACACGTAAATTTCTAGGAGCAGATAAGGGTACTAAAAGGAAATGAAACTGAGCCTTTACAAATGTAACTTGTACAAACACATGCATAAAACTCAAACATGCACATGAAATTCATAAAATATTCAGTTTTCTCAAATTTATGGGCAAATCTGCCAGAAGGAAAGCTTTGTATCAAATTCTTCCTTGGAATTACGTTGATAGATTAAAATCAGTGTACTTCAGAAACTCATATCAAGTTATACTAAGAACTAATTAGGACCTTTGTTCAACAAACCATGAATTTCCAGATAAATTCCCAACTTTGTTCACAAGGTTTTTTATTTAATGCAAGGCAACTCAGAAATAATGTTCTTTCATTTATACATTTTATTTCAACACAATTGCACTGAAGTATTCCAAGTATAAAACCTGCTCTTGTTTCTAATTTCTAGTGACCTTTCAGATGTAATGATCTCACACACACACACAAAAATTAACAGATTAACAGTACAATAGCTTGCTTGATACTATCCCAGCAGGCACTATTCACATTATTTTCTACGTTTGCTGGATTGTCCTTTGTGAGCTATGTCTCCAGGATTTACCAGTTTTACAACTCAGTAAGTTTTTCTGAAGATTCACTATATTTAAATTTCAATCTGTCAATTGGAAGCAGCCAATTGCTTATAAGCCAATGAATTGAGATTAATATAAAGCTGTTAAATCATATTCACCAAGCAAAGTAAGGCCATGTTTCTACTGAAATATACCACTACAGTCAGGGATAAAAGACCAAAAGAAAGAGCCTTTGTTCATACATATTCTGGTTCAAGAAGAGCAGAAAGTTCACACTTACGAGTTTTGCCAGGAGCTGAGACACTGACTCCCTCACCATCAGCATAGATCGGAGTAATTGTAACTTTGTATTCCGTATCAGGCAGCAGAGGCTGAAGCAGAAGAGTGCTCTGTCTCCCAGGCACCATTATCTGGACAGTCAGGACACCAGAAACAAGGTTAATGATTAGGGCCAAAACTTTCTTTCTTACATCATAGATGAACTGTGATTCAATTAGTACTTGTCACTAACATTTTAATCTCAGTGAGATTCAGAAACCTGAATGGGAGCTATCTGGCACATGAAGAGGACACAGTAAAAAATAAATAAAATAAACAAAAAAAAAGAGAATATGACCTACTATTTCCTGTACCGAACCTGTTCTTTGAAGTGATATTATTGGAAGCAACTGTCCTAAGGTTCAAACTCTTATTTTGGATCCTTACCATCTCAAGCACATTGTGGGAATCTATCATCTGAGCCAGTAACCTCACATATTTGGCAAGAAGCTGACAGACTTACAATAAGCCACTTCAAATCAAGAGGAAAAAGCAGAAAGTGAGCCTCCAGGTGTTTTGTTATTTTAAAGAGAAATGATGTATCTCAGGATGCTGCATCTAAATTTTCTGAAGCTGATACTCCGAAAAGAAGAACGCTCTCATCAGACCTAGTGCTCCAGGACACATTTAAACTACTTCTAATTTTGGCAAGGGATACACAGAACATTAATCTAGTACACCCCAGGTGCTGAGACTTGTCAAAGAAATACTTGATTTGTTTTTCAAAATTGGAAATTATGTTAGGACAGAAACACCTAAAGACACATGCATGACCTTCTGTGTTAAGGTCCTCTGTACATATACTCCAAACATACAGTCCAAGTTTCTGAACACCAAAATTTTTAGGTTTTTAGAAGAGAGGATGCAAGTACTGAAAATTCTCATGTTTCACAACAAGATCTTCCACTGGACAACATGGTTTCTAACCGTGTGAAAAATTCTTGGCTTGAAAGAAAAAAAATGTGATCCTTCCAGCAAACCAGAGAACAAACATGTAATTTAGGGGTTGACTCGTCTGTAGGGAAAAGTATCCCATTACATTTTTTGTCCTTGATTTTCAGCCAATTGCATCAAGGATTAAAAAGTTTATTAATATTTTTATGGAGAGGGAGGAGTAATTAGAAATTACACAGAAATCAGAGCCAAAAAAACTAAGTATCCACCACAGAATTGTCACGCTATAGTATATTTAACCCCAAATTCCAAAAAACTTTTGGGTTTTTCATGTTCATATAAACATATGAACACTGTTTTTTTTTTTCACATCTATATTGCATCTCCCAGGTGCTTGAAACCACATGACAGAGCACTTTTCTTCAGTTTAAAATGTGATTAATTTTAACCATGACCTTAAGTAATTCTTTATTAAGTAAAGTACTTATGCATGTGATTAATTTCAAAAATGAAACTGAATTGTGACCAAAGATGATATGATTTGAGTGTGTACTTAAAATAAAATAACATGTGGAATTAGAGCCAAGACACCTACCTAATATTAAGAGGTTTTGAGTCAATTCACCATTCCTTCTGATAGCCAGAACTTAACTACCATTTCTTACAGCTATCATTTAGTTCTAAAATAATAGTCATTGAATATTAAAACAATACTATAGGCTTAAGATTCAAAACAAACAAACAGACAAACAAAAAGCATATAAATAAATAATTTTAAAAAACAACCTTGTACACATTTAAAAAAATACAGGAAGGGGACAGACAGTGTTTTAACCTTCTTAAACCTTCTTAGGTTTGATCCTGCATTTGACCGTTTGTCTGTTGTGAATCAGGCGCCATGAGAATTACAATTCTGAAGTTCTATCTCACAGTAAAACCAAGTACAAATCATTTACTGACCGCAACAGGAGTGCTTTGCAAGAAGAGATTGTGACTTAGCAATTATTAAGCAACCTTTTCAAGTTTATGAAGCCATTCATAAAAGCTATACAGACCGTTCTTACCGCTTCCTCAGCAAGGTCACCTTTGGCTGTGAGATAGGTCACTCTGAACTGCTGAACATTGTAATCTGAAACGTCCCACAGCACCCTCAGACTCGAGGTTGTTTCATCATCTATAACAAGATTTCTGACTCCTGTTCGAAAAACTAAAGCCAAAAGTAATTTAATTAGCATTTTATCCATTCTATTTTTAGATTTAAAATTGTGCTAATTATCACTAAATCTATTCTAGGACAAACCCATTCAGTTCAGTCGTACTTGAGCTTAACCACATACATTAACAACGTAATTAAATAATAGCTACTATAACAGGATAACTACTGCCATTAATATGTATTATCCCACTCGCTTTACTTATATTATTTAGCTTATGAAGCATTATAATAATAAAAAACTAACTGCAGACAGAATATTACGGAACAAAAAAAATGCAGAACTGTTGATTTATAAACTTCAGTTTTTTAAGTCCCAAGTAGACAAAGAACCCTCAAAAGTTAACAAGATTCTGAAGAATCTGAACTTGAGTTCATATTTATGTTCATGCTTATGACAAGAAAGTCAGATTTTCCAAATTAGACTCTGTTTCTATATTCCTATGTAGCATCTCTGGAACCATTCAATTTCTTACACAAGCCAACCCATAAAGGGTTGGCTTCTATCCCACATGTGGCACGTACAGGAAGCTAGCTACACAGAGAAGTGTGGTGGAGGATCACAACAGCACCTTTCACCAGTAATGTCCTTCACCTAGAGTCTACACCTCAACAAGACATTCCATGACAGCGTGCTGACCACAAAAACCACGAGGATTTGGTGTTACCACCCCTCAGTACTCTGCCCCTAGATTTGGGTGTGCTAGGTTGCAGAAAGCCTCAGTTCTTTGCCTTCAGCATTTAAACTGTTTACATTAATTTCATTTACCTGCTATGGTGGGCTTAGGAGTTGTGGTAGTGGTGGTAGTAGTAGCAGTCACAGTGGTAGGTATTGCAGTAGTTCCCGCAACTGAAAAATAATACTCAGCTCATAAACAATTCAACAAGATAAGCCACAGTATTAATCTTATATTTCTAACTATGACAACAAAGATGTGTGTTCAGACCTACAGATATCCCACACACTTCAGGCATTTCAGAGATTACAAGGGAACTATTTATTTCATTTACTTTAGGCACATAGATGTGCAGGAGTAGTCCTTAGATCTAGAGATATGACACGATTATAAATTGTACAATTAAACAAGAATATATATAGTCTTCCACATTTCTGGCTTAGCTGAGAGTAGCGGCCTCCACTTCGATGATTAGAATTGTCGCATATACTGAACTGAGCACTCTGTAAAGGTGTTCACTACTGTCCAAACAAAAACTGAACGTATGCTCAGTAACGATATGCAATGCCAGCATTGTTAGGAAGGGCAATGACTTCTTAACAGAGGACTGAAGATTAAGCTTGTAATGAATAAGAATCAATTATATTTTTGAATCTACACATGAAAAATGTAGTTGTTTACTTCACCAAGTCACTATCCATCAAAGGAGAATCTGCACAGGAATTTAAGAAACACTTTTTCCTCATTGAACAGAACAAAAATGATCCATATCAGTTTACATCATGCCGAAGAGTATCCTAAGCTGCACTTCACCAGAAATTTACTGATACTTTAGAAATAAGAAAATCAAACATTGTCCTCCATAAAATCTCCCTTTGTAAGCCAGAAATAATTTACTGAATAGGTGCTTCTTCCAAGACCCTCCTTTTGCAAAAAAAATCCATATCTTTATAGTAAACCCACAAAATTCTCATTTCTTAGAGAAAAACAAAGCCATCAGCTAAGGGCAAGTTATTTTTCATACCTCCCAGTACCTGATATAGAGAGAAAGAACACTTTTGTTTTTTTAATCCATGTGATTGAGTAATGGAAATTTCCACAAATGGTACACTGCTCCAGAAATAGACTTAAAATATAAATACATTTTGAGTTCCTTGACAGAGGACAGAAACAGAGGAAAATCTTCTGGGCAGTGATTTTATCTCATATTATTCTAGCAGGTTTATCAAGTGCAGAAGATGAATCTATCTATATGTGCACATAAACCGGCCTTCTGGCCTAAATCAGAATTCTACTTATAGAAGCTCAATGTTAAGAATGCTTTACTAAATTGCAATGGATTTAGTCATACGGCTAAGTGAGTCCTAAATATACGACTGACACTGAATCAAAGACTTCAGCAATCTAAATGAAATTGCTGGCTACCGTTTTGGTTACAACTATAAATTACACTGATACAAAGATAAGTTTTATCTTTTTTACTTCCATATTAATTTCAGAGGATACCATGTAAAAATTCTGGACGCTTATTTCAGCCAAGAGTGAACACCTCTCCAGTGAGTATAAATTACATAAATAAGAAAGAAAATGGCATACCATGAATGCCAAACATTTTCAACAAAATTCCTGTTAAGTATTAACATTAAAATATTTATTGCCTCCCCTCAATTTAATGTATGTCTTAATGAAAAACTGTGTTCCAAGACTAAAAGTTGAACTGTAGGATGGAAGAATATATTTCCAGATCCTCTGGTTATTAATACCACTGCTCAGAGAGGGAGCCAAACCATCCCCTTGATTCAATGCCATCTACCATATAATATCAAACAAGAAAGGCGAAAAATATTGTCAGCAAGGTCCTGGTGTAAAACCAGCACATTCTTCATTATTAAAGCAACCCAAAGATGGACTGTATCTTATGTATTAGGTTTATAAATTAAATTTAAATCATTTAAATGTCTCTAAAAATGATATTCAAGAGTTTGTCTTACATGTAGCTCCAAGAACAGCAACAACTTCACTTTCGGTTTCATCATCAAAAACTGCCAGCAAAGAAACTTCATATTCTGTGTTGGGCAACAAACCCTCAATAACATAACTGTCTGCGTCTCCATTTAAGACAACCTAAGTAGCAAAGCAAGATTAAAGAAAATCACTCGATTAATTTACACAAAGTGACTGAAGTCAAAGAAGGAAAATAAATTCTGCTTTAAACCAACATAAATCCACACTCAGGTATGCCCAGATAATTTATTACCTATGTTAAAATAGAAAGTATCATAAAGTAAGACTGGGAAAAAAACAGTGTTAAGAAAATTTTAGATGTATTTGTTATTTTGTGGCTGGCTTGATTACCTTAACACACAACCTTACTCTTTCACATGCAGTTAAAGAACTGCTAGAGCTCAACATACGTATTTCATTTGAAAAACTTTAAAATTCAAAACATTCCTCATTGAAAGCAATATAACATTGCAAGTTAGCTTTCATCCATATTTCTACCATTCAGTCACTGAATGACAAGCATACTTAGTATCTCCGTAGCTTTACAAAATGCTGTTTCTATATCAGATTTATAATCTGAGTTATGATTCCATGCATTTGAATGCTACATGAAGAATACAGGTAAGTGCACTCTGCAACTAGTTGCAATAAACGTAAAAGGTTGCTACTAATTCCACCAAGCCCTATTTGCCATAAATCACTACACTCTGCCACAGACCGACAGCACATCAGCTCATTCTGGGGTAACCACTCATAAGGATGAACATGGTTACCACTGACAGTTTAAACAGAGGCCTTCACTGTTTTTACTAGTTGTGCTTCATTAAGATTGAGCAGGGTGAGGGACTGCTCATACAATCAGTATCATTTATGGATTTAATGTGAGTACACATGAGATGCTGATCTGCAGGAAATTGGTGGCAAACTGGTGGAAGGTATAACTTTTCCATCTAACAAAGCTGGATCCAGAAAGGATGTCCATAGCCAAAGAAATCAAGCAGGCTGCATGCTGTTACAGACTTTGCAGCAGACTTGGAGATTTATGGAAGATGTGCTGTTGAGAAGCTGGCTATGTGTCATGGTATTCTAAAAAGTAATTTTCCTTATTTCTACCTATGACAGCAACAGAAGATGCACACGTGCTATGTTAACTGTAAGAAGAAGGCTTTTCCTTATGATTTTTGTGTTTCACAGATTTTTATTGGGAGGGGTCAACTGATGGGTAAGAACTGGAGCTAAAGGAACTGTGAAGCAGAATAGGAGGAGACTGTGCAGTAATTACAGTGAAACTGGTTGAGTTGTCTGGGGAATAATCACTAGCTTATGCAGATAAATACTATCACAAAACAACCTTTCTTGGACAGGTTTTTATAGGTGGCCATTATATAAGTCAAATCGAAATGAGACACTGGAAACCAAACAATATATAAATGCTGCATAACATCTACTACAGCAGCTACCAGAAATAGTAAACCACACTATGCTCTATCCATGACCCCAGATTTCCTAGGTTGGCAAACAGGCACAGTCCAGGAAAATACATATATATATCCTCGGGAGGAGAGACTCATTAACTAATCATAGACTTTCTGAACTCTGATACGGAAGACAAAAGGAGAAATAAATTAGTTGGGCTCAGGTCTTCTACAACTATCAGATTGGGCAGCCCATAATGTGCACTCTAGCATCTATTTTCCTGGGAAAAATTCAGAAATCAGCTTCAGTGAGTCTAGCTGTATTCTAAGTAGGTATAAGTAATATCTTTCTTTCCAATTCCCCAGACCCTCTAGTCATATGTTCATCATAAAATTCCTACACATAGCAACTATCATACACATAACTTTGGCAAACTTTCTGCAGCATAGATTCTAGACTCCACTCCCTGATAATTTAGCCCACAGAGATTAAAGCAAAAAAGAACACAAAGAGCTGAACTTTCAAGTGGAGAGGACAAATAACAAGCAAAAATAGTAACAAATACAGGAGTAAAGCAGCATGCATTTCCTACTTTAACCTACAAATAAAAGGTCAGTTTTAAATAATGAATTCCAGCTCTTTCGTGCTAACATCCCACTATACTCTCCTCACACATCAGCAGCGTGGGTGAAGTAAGTTGAGGTGTGTGTAATTCTCAACACCATTCCATGACCCCTCAGCTAATTGGCAAGTTGGGTCTTGGGAGAAAGGGAGGGAGTGCATGTTTTTTCTCTGCATGACTGATCACTTAGCTGGGAAAGAAGCTTGAAGAGGCAGGCAACAGCCCGGAGGTATTGTGCTACCCTAGGCACGACCCCATTAGAAAGGTCATGCAAGAACAAGAAAGGAGCTTGGGTATTTTTAATATTTTAACATAGAAAAATTATGAGGTCTCCAGCAGTTCTTAATGAATACACTGAACAAGTTTAAATATTTTCTGACCACTAATTCTCACACTCAAAGGACACCACAGGCACCATAAATCTCACCCCTCCAAAAAAATCACAAGGCTTATAGGGTTTCACTGACAACTACTCTTTGGAGCTTAGCAGAAACATATCAGTTCAGTACTGTGCAAACAAATCAGTACTGCAGGAGGACCCAGGGAATGACCTGTGCATGCTCTCCCACCTGCCAGTTCCTTCTTTACCCTGCTCCTTCCTGTAATTTCTTTCAACGGTTTGCAGGACTACCTCTTGCTGGGTTAAATAATTGGCCTCAACTAAATCTACAGAAAATGACACTTAAGCTAATTTTGAGAAGACTGCTTCCTGTCCTAACAGATGAAAAGAATGATGCCTAGATGAAATCTAGGCAAAGGTCATCTTTCCCCCAACATGCTTTCTACCTCAATCAACTGTTTTCAGACCTAGTCTCTCTTCACAGTGTTTATGCCAAGAGAGCAGGATGTTTGAGACATTATAGCAGATGGAAGAGCATGAAAGAAGCAAATATTATGAGGGAACAGACAATAAAGGAGACAAAATCAGTCAGAATACAAACAGCAGAGATTTTGGAAAGGGAGAGAAACTGCCTGTTGCAAAATACTTGGAAAAAGATAATAAAACAAAAACAGTCTAATAGGAGGAAAAATAATTTAATAATTTAGACTAATGAAAATGGCAGTATGGCGAAGATGCACAAGGGCTCATAGCAAAAAATACAACATAAACAGGTAAACTTTTACCTTTCAAACCTTTTGTAACTAAGGCTGGGTGGTCAATTGTAATGTGACCAGCTTATTAGACAAATGTGGATCCTATGCGATCATACCACAACTCTGGCTGAGTTACCACCATCTTCTAGTAAAACGAAGAATATAAACCTCTAAAAACTGAAATAGCACCAAAAATCAAAGCTAGTTCTATGCAAGTGGCATAGTATAGGCAATTATTCACAAAAGATGTATTCTCACTTCATCTTCAAAAATAAAGTGGAATATTGCTTTGATTATGCTTTTGAATGCTTTGTAGCATGACGGATCTTTTTCCAAGAGTTTTCCAAGTTGATGCAAAGGACCTCAGAATCAAATTTCTTGTCCAGTTTTCATACCCTCAAAGAGTCAAGGCAACTCACCTCTTCAGATTCCCCTCCATCCAAAGGAATCCATGCCAATCTGTAAAAAGCAATATCTGAGGAGGTGGGTTTCCAGCTGACCCTAAAACTATCTGTTGATGCTTCATCAACTTCCAAATGCTGGGGAGGTGGAACTTTTCCTGCAAAATATTAGGCAAAAGAAAAGTAAATTATTCTCTGAAACTTACATAGCAACATCAAGAATGCACCATTTCATTTGTAGCTTGTTACAAAGAGTAAAACATGGAAGATAGATGACAAATGCACAGCAGATTCTTTGCACACTTGTACACTTGCGGAAGTTTTTTTTTGTAATTGGAGAGGGAAATACACAGAATATATGTTCTTTATCTGCTCCAACTGTACAAGCTTCCTAGTTCTTTCTCCACTGGAGTAGCTCCATGCAATCCTAACTCCCTTTCCTTTGCCCAGACCTGTTTGCCATGCTCCTTTTTTTACTTCCACCTCAAACTCCATTCCTAAACTCTGTCCTTTCCACACACTGTCTCTATATTTCCGTTTGTTATTTGCATGTAGGCACCAGCTTCTTGTTCTGTACATGTATGGCCTCCTTCCTCTTCCACCTCACGTTTCTCTTTCCTCCCTCAAAGTTCTTCTCCTATTCTTATGTTGGAAAGCATTAGTAAGCGCCATCAGCCATTTGTTTAATTCACAATTTGCAGAAAACCATTGCAGAAACCACAAACATAATAAAAAGACTACAAGAGCTTTACACGTCTTACATTTCCTTCTACTGGCGTTTGAGTTTCTCTCTGTATATAAAAGTTTCTGCTCTTAATTGCAGAGATAATTCGATGGCTAGCTATATGGTTCAGAATTCATCACACTGCAGCCAGATAGCCAAATTTCATCACATTGAATGATACTTCAGAAAGCTGGGGAGACAATTGCCTTTCTTCCTAATTGCAATAAAATATACTTTAAAATGGCTGATTGTGAAAAGACTGAAAAAATAAACCTTATTAACACTAATGCTTCCATGATGTCACATTACTCCCACGTCAAGTATGCAACTGGTCCCACAGTAAAGGCGTAATAAAGTCAAATAATCCAGTGAAAATAATGGAAAGCATCCCATATATGTGAATCCACAGTCATAGACACTTGCTGTTACTGGCCATTTTTTCCAGTAAAGGACTGTTCTTAGAAAGCCTTCAAAAGTTTGGACATACTTACTTGTGGTAAAGCTGCCAGTAAGTGGTTCAGATTGTCCTTCATCATACAGGGAGAAAATAGCAACAGTATATTCTGTAAGAGCTGTGAGACTTTTTAAAGTATGTGTTGAAACAGGACCAACCTCCACCTAGAGGAAGTATGATATGCAATACATGTTGATCACACATTAGGAATAGCTTTGCTTCGCACCACAGGAGAAATGCAACCAGTGTAGAACAAACAAAAGAAGTGCCACCTGCTCTTTAAACAGACATAAAGGAATAGCTGAAAGGTAAGTAAAAACCTACTGAATATTCTCACATTACAAATTATATTACCACAAGTCTAATATATTCAAAACAATTATCACAGAACATAGGATATCCAGAGTCGAAAGGGACCCACAAGCATCACAAGACCAGATACGCCCCAGAAGAAAATATGATTACATATTGACACACAAAAATTATTTTAAGGCCCAAGTTATATACTACCACTTATTCTGTAATGGAGCTGGCCTGTCTTAATAATCAGAACCATTTACTGTGATCTTTAAAAAACTTTTTCTGCATTCTTTTGGATTTCTCTATCAATATAATTCCATCCCATCTTTCATTCTGCGAACGATTCTTGATGTTAAAAGATATTATAAAGCACCTTTAGTAACTGGTGACAACTAAAATTGCATAACTTTTAAAATGCTTAAGTTTAAGTTAGAAAAATTGTTACCATCATTCTGTTCAAGTCAGATCCTGTTTCTAGGAAGCAAGTTTTTAAAAAATTACTGCAATATATGTTAAGAAAATGTGTGGAAGCCTTCAGACAGACTTTTTGCATGACCTTGTGCTCATGTCATATGACACTGAAAATCTTGTTATCTGGACCAAATCAAGAATAAATGTTTCCATACTAAATATACAGTCAAGATTCTGATCCTACAAACCATTATTCACTTGGGTACCTTCCCTCAATTTAAATACATCAGTAATGACTACTCTCATATGTAAGAAGCATACAGCACTGCGTCCCACACGATTCCATCCGAATGGAATTCGATACTAAGCGAACTCTTAATAGCACTATGTTTCAGAATTCTTTAGCAAAGCATTTGTTACAGCTCACAAAGTAGCTTTTCTTTACAAAGGTTACACTTTATAATCAGAAGTCTATGGAGGACTGAGATTGGTTAAGAAAAATGAGGAGCTAATAATTTACCTCATTGGTTTCTGTTCCATCTGTTTTAACGTACATGATGCGATAGCCCTTCACATTTTTGGAAGCAGGATCCCATGTTAGCTTAGCACTATTGTGTCCAACATCAGAAAACTTCAAGTTCGATGGGGGACTTAGAGGTACTTGAAAAGGAAAGAGAAAAGATCCTAAGATTTTAGTTGCGAAACTTCTATCTTTAAACTAAGCCACACATTTTCCATTTTAAAAAATATAAATATTGGTCATTTTTATTAAAAGATACATTCTCTTCATCAATGGAGCTATGCGAGTGCTTTAATCAGGTAATATGGATTAGCTCTTTGCTGAAGTGGAACTATGATAGGTGTATCTTAACTAGAACTGAAAAAGAAATGATGCTCCTGCTCATAGTGAATATAACCTACACAATATTTATAAATACATTCATATTTATATTTGTATATCAGTGTAACTCAACTAGATCTGTACCCCATATGCAATCATTTTCCATACGTGTTCCATCAAAAGATTTGCTGTCAGGAACATTCTGACAAAACATTTTCTGCACATAAAAGTCTCTGACATAAAACCAAGTTTGTACAAAAGCATCTCATTTACAAGATTTCTTCAGTTGCAACTTTTTTTTTTTTTTTTAAATATCTGCTTAACCTTTCCCCTTTTTTACACCTTCTCTATGTACAGTCTGTGATTCTGCAAAGGCTGTATTTGGATGAAGCTGTTTCCTAACAGCAACCTCAGTTAAAATCATATTTATACACTATGCATTCATTGACTATCATGAGCTGGAGGAAAACAAAGTCATGCAACAGTCTCAGATTGCTTTAATTTTCCTGTCATACAAAAGGAAGTAATTTGGGTTGTCTCTGCTACTCTGTATTACCACAACATCTGTTAATTTTTATCTGAGTTGTGAAACTTGTCTCTGTCCATCCTGCCTTCACACACACACTCCACACCAATCCACACGGACAGATAAGTATCATCACTTCAGAAGTTGTTTTCCTCATACAAAAGTACATGGGAGAAAGAAAATATTATATGGGCTTGATATTTACTGACTTGGAATCTGCAAGCAAATGCCTAAACACCTTAGGAACTGTCAAGTCAACTTGGCTATGAGGTAAGAGAAGATGGGAATAGACCAGAATTATACTAGATGGGTTTGCCACACCTTCTGGCATTCAATATATTCCTCTGAGTCAAGTGAAGGGAATATCATGAGCTGGATTTCGTTTCTACTTTCTATCAATCACAGAATTCACTTCATTTCACCAGCCTGGACATACCACAAAATGCTTTAGTTTCAGCTTTTTCTTTTTGGAACACCATTGCTTGACAACATTGCTCACAACCAGACATGCAGTCCTGCCACCAGAATAATGTGATGTTTACAGTGAGAGCTGGATAAATCCTGGCCCCTGAAAAAACCTCCACCTCAGAATAAGAATACTGATCATGCCTCTTTGGCACAAAGAAAGGTTTCACTCCGGTCACTGAGATGACACAGTGAGTAGAATAATATTTTTAATAAATACAGACTATCTGATATTACAAGTAACGCTACTGCAAATTAGACAGATCGTTCTATAGGTGGATATATACAGTGCAGGAATACTAGGTAGCCTCTTCTTTAGTTGGAAGACAGAAATAATCCCAGAAATTAAAAAAAAAAAAAAAATTTGCTAAATTCTGAATGAAGATAAGGAAGACACTATCATTGGACACTGACCATTTGTGACAGGTGAGCTCATAAAGAGCATTCTTTTCGCACAGACTGCCAAATGCCTGAACAATCAAAGCCTGTTAGAAGATTATTTGAATAGCTGCATAGAGAAGATTAGAATTAATCCTATTTCTTATTACAGTGCTAAAGACGAGTTGGCTTCACTGAGTCACCTTAAAAATAAATGAAGGTAGCAGGGTACCATTTTTTTTATTCTGGTCTGGTAACAGCAATGATGATGGTCTGACTAACATATGTTACTAGCTCCTGTGATCAAACACTGAGGTCATGAATTCTCAGCTCTTGCCAATGTATCTGGAATTCGTATGTGATCATCCTTCCAATATGTTAGCCAGGTTTAGAGCTGAGCAGCCTCCAAGATCATGAGACATGAAGTGAATTCAGACTGGCACAGTCACAAACTACACAAACTACTGTTTAGGATAAATGAAAAACAGACATTGGGCAGATATTAATCAAAACCAGGAACAAATAAATTTTAGAAAAGGAGAAGGAATGGGAGTCAAACAATAGGAGAGAGAAGGGCACAGAGAGAAGAGTCGAAGACTTGATTCTCTAAGCATTAAAAATCTTCCATGCTCTATTCAAGCCCACAAACATACCAAAGCTGAATTAATTCTGTCTGTGCTTGTCTGTCTTCAACTGTCCTCTCTGTCATAGGTTTTTGGTGTTTTTTTTTTGTTATCAGACCAAAACTGTTGACACTCTTAGAGATGACCCAGTTCACACAGCACTCCTGGAGTTTCCTGACCGACCCTACAAGACCATTGCTCCAGCCCTTCTTTATCTTAGCTCTCACATGCCTGAACTTCTCTCACCTACTGCATGTAAGTCACTTCCACACTGTCCTACTCAAGCCAGGAACACAAAACAAAAGTAATCACTCCCCTGCTAGGAACAATAAAAACATCACTGAATGCAGTCCCAGAAATATTCCTGCAGCACAATTGCTTATTTTCAGTTCCTTTGTCTTTCAAATGCTGAAGCTATTTAGAGAGCCGACATACAGTGCTGTGTACAGTTAGTAAAGGACAGAATTTAGCTGGCAAAAATCTTACTGCTTATTAAAAACACGTCATCTATCATGAGTGCACAGGCACTTTCCAATCCCTCATTTACCAGATGTTAGGCAGTGGGGGTTGCACAAAAATCTCTTCTTGCTTCTTTTCCATCTGTACTGTCTACTGCTGAGCCAAAGGAAAGAATTTCTCCATCTGAGCATACTACCCCCCCAGACACACCTGGTTCTGTGGCTGTAGGAGACTAAACAGTGGGCTCAGTTTAGCTTTACAAGGTGACCTTCATTCAACTTCAGCAAGCTCAGGAAGCTATCATTAGTTCCACTGAATCTACAGGGATACCCGTAGTATGGTACCACTACCAACAAGAGAAAAGAGTTCACAATTCTGTTCCATTAACTATTTTTTTTTTTCAGAAACTCACATCCTCTGCCTCTATAAATCCACAGCATTTGCATTAAGAAACAAAAGTACAGCTAAGACCTTGTCCTATGGACTATTCAAATCAGATTTTAAAATAAGATGTTTTTTTCTAATATGAGCAAAGATTATTCTAAAATGTTTTTAATACCAAAGTGAATATAGGTATGTACTACCCACATGTCGTTTCTTGTCCAGTAAGGGGATCACTAGCTTCTTCTCCAAACATGGCATAAACTGTGACTGTATATTCTGTATTTGGCAATAGTCCATCCAGTTCAAGTTCAGTTGAGGCCTCCCCAATTTTTATCTAAAAACACCATAAAGAAAAAGACAAATATTTCTGAATTGGCTCATGATGGTAAAGAATACTATTTACACATATTAAATTAAATTTCATGTGATCAGATGCTTTACTGAGCATTTTTCTGATGTTGTGCAAAATTTTAACAAAACTGTTAAAAGGCCAAAACACGAAGGTTAAAGGACTTTAGAAGTAACTAACTTGTCTCATCAGCAATGACACAATAATTCTCCTTAGAACATGCAGCTACTATTGCCCTTTCACTCCCAGCTACACTTTGCTTCATTTTTTGCCTTTTAGAGAGCAAATTTATTTCCATGTGCAGCAAGGCTCAGATTTTCTGCTTGCTATTTAAGGTGCGTATCGCTTTCCACCTCTTCAATGACAGACACAAAACATAGCTGACTTACTTATTGGAAAAAAAGTCTTTCTTCAGGTAAGGCTCAGGCCTCCTGATTCAATTAGGTTTCAGGGAGAGACTCATTTAGCAGAAAGCACAAGTCCATGCATGTTTTTGGGAGCTTGCTGCACTCTTCCTGCAAGTTTGCATGCCCTAGAATGCTTGTAGCATTCTTTCTTGAACAGAGTTGCTGTATATAATCATACGTATAGAAACTTGAGCATAAAAACTTCTTAAATCCCGCCCCAAAAGTTTCATTGGAACTATGCTAGAAACTATTTTTAGTCTACTGCTTTTAGTACTTTACTCACAATAGAACACTGTACTTTACCTTGCCTCACTTTATTTTCCTCCTAAAGATGCCTGATAAAAGTACATTTCTGAGGGAAGGCATTATTTTTAAATTAAAAGAAAAGCAACAGTACAGAACTAAAAGAAAAGCAATAAATGTGATATCCGCTAATTCAATTTACTTCCATGAGATCAAAGGATGAACTTCATATTCTTTTGATAGCACACGGGAAATTTCTTCCTCTTTCTTTCTTTCTTTCTTCCTTCCTTTCTTTCTTTCAAGTGTTTGCTTCGTAAGATGATAAAGTATTACGTCATATATTATTTCAAGAGCACCACTTCAATTTAGCTGAAATTGTTGCATTTTTATGACAATAACACACAAAAATAACCAGCTGGTACTTGGCCTCTCTATGTTCATAAAGTCTAACACAAAGTACTTACAGCAGTAATGGAAAAATAAAGTATTTGCTCATAAAGTTGAACATTAAAGGCCAAGTACCTACTTTACTCTTTAAAATACTTATTTCTTGAATAATTATTATTCAGATGAAAACTCTACACATTACCTCCTTTTCATCTGCAGCCAACCCTTCTGTCAGGGGAGCATACAAGATCATGTAACCTGTGGCACCCGCTACTCCATTCCACTTAGCTCTCATGCTGCTGTGTGACACATCATACAGTTTCAGATCTGATGCCATTGGCAAGGCAACTACAGAAGAGACAGACACTTCAGTTATCTCACCTGAATGACCAGTTAGTTTTCAGCTTATTTTAGCACAGAAAACACAAGGGAATTTGACTATCTCCAAGCACAGAAGTGCTGTCTGTTTCCCACAACTATGAAGAGTTACTTAGTACATAAATGTCTGCAGAATTATAGAAACAAAGAAATTACGATCTAACCAATTCTAATGCTGGGGCAGAGTTAGCCCTTACAAATCACTGCAGCTCTTTGTCTTACATGGTTTTGAACATTTCAAGTGGGAGGATTTCTGTTCTTTAAGCACCAAATCATTCTGTTCAGATCTTACTCTCCCTTCTCCCTAATTTGTATTCAGACAATCACTTGCTATTGAGGAATGAGCAAGGTTGCTAAAACAAACCAGCCGCCAGAGGTGGCTTTTTTCAGCAATAGTTCCCAAGCCAGGGTGTGGGAGAAACAGCCTTGATGTAGGACACCCTGGAGGAAACCCTGAATGAGTTAATTGCATGCAGCAAAATATGATGACCACAAGCTGTTGTGTGCTTAAATCCTGGAGAGTACAAACTGACTCCCAGGCTTATGTCAGTGGGATTACGCAAGATGAACAAAATCATCCATCACAAATCCTGGTGAATGCTAATCTAGTGAGTATGACTAAGCAGGCTGAGTGAAATTCAAACATTATTATGAGATTTATTTGTGGATTTATGACATTGGTAAAGCAACACAGTACTAAACCATGTCCCTGATTATTTCTTTGTATGTCTGTAACTCTTTAGGGTAGCCTTTCTCTGACTGTCCTCCTTTACTTCTCCTCAGAGGACAATGTCCCAAGGCCTCTCCAATTGCTTTTGATCCCATCAATCCAATCACATATCTCTCTAGTCATTGGAGAGATACAAGGGAACTTCGTCTGCTTCTTTGGAACATATGCACTGAAAATAGTCCGTGAAATGAATTAAAGGGTTTGACAGGTAAAGAAGGCAATTGGTAATTGATATTACTCCTTTCCTACTAGAAACTCAAAGAGACTATAAAGGATTGCGTGTTAAGGTTCCAAAAAACTCTACTTTGCATTTTTCTGAGAAATCTGATATGCAAACACATATTCAGCAAATAATTCTCATTACAATTCTAATAGTTCAAAGTTCTAATCTCCTTGTGTAAAGAAAAATTGTAGCCTCTCTGTTTTACATCTTCAAGGAGGTGTACACCTATTAGATTATGTTCAACAAGCTCTAACAGAGATCATATCTTCCTGCACACAAAACACACCAGCCTCATCCTTTTTTCTGCATTGTGGCTATTCACTCAGTTTGCTGGTAAACCTGGACAAACATTCAGCTCAGGCCTTTCTTTAGGTTTCCACTTTCAGGTTACCTACCTTCACTCCCAAACCTTTCAGACTACCCGCTGTTGATGCTTAGACTCTTAAAGTCTACCTCCATCTCATATTCTGTATTTCTAGGTTTCATGATAAGAAGAAACTACCCACAGACATTTCCTAACTTACTTCAGTTTCCTCCCTCAGAGGTCTACTCAGATCTCTGATATGCCATAGAAAGAAAATAATCCTGCTAAAGTATTCTGAAGGTGCTTTCCATCACAATGTCTGATTCCTGTCCAGATTGCTGCAGAGTCATACAGACAACTACTATCACCTGTATTATTGCTTATTTTGGTTGTACATATCTCCAAGAGAGGTATTCTCTTTATAACTCATGGTCTTAACAGGAACTCCTAGATACTCTAGTCATACAAATAGCATTATAATATTAATATTATAATATAAATAATCATTAAAATAATAATTAACAAAGAAGTGACTGAAAATTAAACAAGGGGTGTTTTCTGCTGGAATTTTCAGCTGAAGTGCTCAGAATCTGAAATATAAACAATTAGAGAATGCCAATTTGCATCCTAGACAGTTACTAGGTTATCCTCATAAAGCCATGGGGATAAACTAAACCACAAATACAGTGAAAAATAATTGGAATAAATTAGAACAGATAAAAATATATTTGTAACAAATTAAAATGCAATTGCATTTCATATTTATTTCTAGCTAGAAGTGTCTCTTAAGTCACTTTTAAATACTGAGTAATAGCATTATGCATATTTTGTGTGTCTGTATACATTTCTCCCACCTATGACTCACTTTTATTCTTCTGTATAGCAAATGGGCTTGCCTTCATACGAGTGGCTAATTTTAACCAGTCAGTTTCTTACACAAAGGCAAGGATGCAAATTATAATTTTCCATAGTTCTCTATTAAGATAGTGAAGAAAGAAAAAACTGCCTGATGTCTATCATCTGAAATAATTAATACTTGCACATGTCAAACTATTACTTCTAACACACTATCAAAATGGTTCTTGATGCTACATGACCTTGGGGCGTGATCTGATCAGATCTCAAAGTCAGCAGGGCTGGGCTCAGTCAGAACTTGACTAGGTGACTTCAAAGAAATACCAGGTGCAATAGGAAATGATCCTGTTAGCTCAGTAAACGTCTCTGCTTCAATAAATTAAACAATTCCTAACGCTGTATTACAGGGTAAAATACAGCTGGAGATGAAATTTTGGGAGACTGGGACAAAAATGCAAGGCTCAGATAATTTTATATGATCCACTTTTATGTTACTTTCAAAATGGCAAGATTAGCTTTTACAGAGAATCGAAGAATTATTGAGGATGGAAAACATCTCTTGAGACCATTTAGTATAGTTTCTCTGTTCAGTCAGGCTCAGCTACAGCACGTTGCTGACGACGACATCTAGTTGAGTTTTAAATATCTCCACAGATGTAGACTCCACAGTCTCCCTGGACAACAACATCCAGCGTTTGACATGACAGTAAAACAGTGCTTTCTTTTGTCCTTTTGTTTCTTCCAATGTTTTTTTTAATTTGTGCCCACTGACTCTTGTCCTGTCAGTGGGCACCACCCAGAAAAGTCTGGCTTCCTCTTCTTCATTCCTTCCCACCAGGGATTTTTACACATTCCTAAGATTTCCCCTGAGTCTTCTAATCTCCAGGCTGAACAGCCATGGCTGGCTGAGGGGAAGGATCACTAGCTGGCAAAGCTCTGCTAGCACAGCCTGGAGGCGCTTCTGTAAGGGTGCATTGCTAGCTCATGCTTCACTTGTTGTTTACAAAGACAACCAGGTCCTTCTCTACCAAGCTACTGGTGCCTGGGTTTATGCATGCCCAATGGCAGGACTTTGCACTTCCCTTTTTTGAACTTCAGGAAGTCAAACATGATTCCCCCTTCATAAACCTATGCTGATAGAAAATCAATGGAATCATTGAGAAAGTAACATACAGATGTTACCTTGAAATATTTGGTACTCATGGGAATCACATGCAGTTATTTCTGGTCCCACCAAATACTCCTCTCATTAGATAATTTTCAGCTACAAACGCTATTTTTAAAGCTTGGTTCCCACAGCCAAAACTTACGAGTATCCTAACATAGTGTTCAATACAACTGACTTCAAGGTTCAGCCCAGAGATAAATAAAACTTTTCTCAGTGTTTAAAGATCTGCAGAGCATTCGGATTCAGGAACTTAGCCCAGAATTAATTCAAACAAATTAGTTTAAAATAAATGCATTAAAAGGAGCTAAACTTAAAAAGACTCCCTTCTCTAGCTCTTCTTCACAGAGACTAATGTTTACATTGTATGATTACATGCAGACAGTCAAATCCATAGCAAACATGATTAGGATACTCACGTGTAGTTTCAGTTCCACGGAGGCCCTCACTAGCAGCATTTGAGTATATTGCAAATACAGCTACCTGGTATTCAGTTAAAGACATCAGGTTTTTAAGAACTGCAGTTGATAAACTTCCATCTACCACAACCTGTTCAGAAGAAAGTTCAACTAAATACACATATGGCAAATTAACTGTATAGCTATCAAATCAATAAGTTTCTCTTTTACGTGATTTTTAAACTTGCAGTTAACAATCAGTGTACTAGAGTTCAATTAACATACTGAATTTGCTTTTGCTACCTTTGTGTACAGTAAGGCATCTGAAAAAAAAGCATGTGCATAATTCAAATGTTTAGCTGATATAAGTAGCCATTCAGAATAAAGATATTGTTTAGATGAGTGTATGCAATGCAGTTTAACTTTGTGTATTGGTCACTTTTTAATAAAATTACTACATTATCAGAAATATTCCTTTAGTATTACATACGTACACACTGTACTACCAGTTGGCACTGATATATACCCATGCTAAATCCAATGTTTCTAGTGAAAAAAGTGATTAAATATATCCTTAGCAAAATCCTTTTCTTTTTCAGCATTTCCGTTTACTTTCGTGAGTTGTCAGCCGAAGCCAAAAGCTTGTTCTACTGCATTTTTTGCCCACCTCCAGAATGCCTCTAGTTCCTGTGTAAATAAGCATCTCTGTAAATTTTCACTGATTGGATGTAGACATTCCAAAATATAGACCCATATTTTCTTCCTTTTCTGAATTACTTGTTCTTAGAACCTAAAATCTGGCTTACCATCACCTCATACTTCTGTTTTTGCAAACAGAATAGCACAGGGGAAGTTGCTACAGTTTGTTTCAAGTATCCATATGTGCAAATAAAAACATAGGCACCTTACTGAAGGCACAGTTCACCCCTCCCCTCAAAAGTACTCACGCATTTATAACACATTTACTTTATATTACATGACAGAAAAGCAACACGGCCGCTGACCTTCAGCCCCATCATAGGTGACCAGATTTACAGTATGCCTCAAAGCCCATGCAGGGAATTTTGCAGTAAATTTAAATCAGGCCATGGATTTTCTGTCTGGTTAGTTCTTCCTATTAAAAACTTCAGGGAAGCCTGTATCCTCCTACCTCTTCAGGCTGTCCTCCTCGAGTGGGATAATACACAACTCTGTATTTTTCCACTTTGCCTGGAGCATGAGTCCAGCTAACACGGAATCCTCTAGCAGTTACATCAGATGTGACCAAATCTGTGGGAGCTCCAAGTGAAGCAGCAATTGTTCCTAGGTTACAGACAACAGAAATTTCTTATTCTCCTCTGCAAAACGATTATTTGGTTTGCTGTATTTACTGAAGCTGCAAAGATCTCTCCTCATCAGTAAATCTAATGATTGGCTACTGCGCATTTATTTAGGTAAGTTGCAATGGAAACAAACAGCTAATAATAATGAACGCTGCACATGGAGTTACCGCTAGAACTAAGCCTCCCTGGTACTGCAAAAAGCTTTATATGAAAGGGGAAAAAATAGAAAACTAAGCCTTCCTCCCCTTCCTCCTACCACTCCTTCAAGCCTCTTTTCTTTTTTTTTTTTTCCTTTTTCTTCCAAGATGCTTTCCTCGCAGTTATGAAAAACATCCATGTACATATACAGCTGTGATCTCCTTTTCTCCTCTGCAGATCAGAAACTGATATGCTGGCTGTCAGCACACTGAAGAGATATACTGAATGGCCATCTTCTCCAGCAATCATTCCTTTACAAAGATGTCTCATCTACTCATGCTTTTTCCATCATTTCCCTCAATTTACTGCTCATTCCCTTCACAAGACAGCACTAATATTTTGTATTTCTTCCAGTCTCAAGCTGAATTAAAAACTGAAAAACAGTGAAACCACACTAATACACATTTTTCACTGAATTAGGCAGAAATGTGTGAAATACAACTTTCTGTACTGATAAACGTTAGAAGCCTGTTGAAAAATTATTCAGCGTTTCTGTGATATCACAGAATCACAAACCAAGCAATATGAGCAAATTCCACTGAAACCATACAGAAAGAACTTTCTCAGGTAGGACTGTTACTCTGACAAACTGCAGCATTTTCTCATAGACATTTATTTCATTCAGAAAAGCAAAAACTATTGTGGTTGGAGAGGCCTCTTTTCCTTTATGATATACAAATGGTGTTGTCCACCACCACCTTTTCTTAGACTCTAAAATATATTTGAGAAATGTGCTAAATGAGTAAGAAAAACAACTATCATCAGGAAGGTACAAAGCAATCTTAAAACCTGCAAATTTCAAAAACTCAGGCAACAATAAAAATAGCAATTTAACAGATGGAAAGAACAGCACAGATGCAACAATTCCATGCACAGCTGTTAAAGCAATTCACCTCCAAAGCTGTGTATTATTATTTTCTTCCCCTTGCTCACTACTTGGAGATAAATATAGCAGGATGAATGTTTGTTTGGTTGGTTGGTTGTTTTTTTTTTTTTTACTACAAAATATTACAACATTTAGCACTATCAAAGAAAAAGAGCCAAAGAGCAAAGATATCAAAACAAGAATAAAACGTACCTGGGAAGATAACTTCCCTGACAGTTTACCTTCTTGTGAGCAAAGGAACATACAGCTTGACTCAAATGCCTGAAGCCAGCTTAGAACTGCAGATATTCAGAAAAGGATTTGTAGCTGTAAGTTGATACCAAGTTAGATTAATTCTTATTCACCTTTGATTTCCTTTTCCTGTTCCTCTACTCGTGAACACACTGTTCTGGTAAGACCTTCCACAATAGTATTCATGAAGTTGAAGTCAGCAACGTTGTAAACGTGTGTACTGTCAGGTTCAGAGGCTATTTCTTTGAGTTCATTTATATCTGCATTCTTCACACCTTTCATTGAAAACAAAATGAAAGAGAATATTTGAAACATAAAAGAAAAAACATCTTGCCTGGATAGAAGCTCATAAAAAATGAATAAAATCCAATTCTTTCTATTTGTTTTAATAATCAACTACAACTTCACTGTTAAGATGTTACTTCAAAATGTTAAATTCTGCCAACATATGAGGCATTTCTCCAACTCTCTCTTGATAATGTTGCATGCAGGTATCCCAGTAAATTCCAGTTATAGCTATAATGTGCTGGGAAACATAGTAAAGAAGATTTTAATTAATCATTATACTGACTGGATATAGATATAAAATAGCACTTAATATACAGGATAACAGATACAAATATACCGAAGTATAATGTAATGTAATGGCACACTATATATAGATATGGCAGAATACATACCAATAGCAAACAGCTCAATGCCTGCATCCCGTAGGTTTTTAGCAGGAGGGATAACATCATCTTGGGATTTCCCATCAGTGATCAATATACCGATTTTAGATACCCCGGGCCTTGCACCAGCTTCAGGCTTAAAGCTGTTTTCCAAAATGTAAGTTAACGCAAGACCTGAAAAAAGGAAACATTTTAGAATGGAAAAATATCCATTATTTTTTTTCTCAGATCACAATGTTTTTATCTCCACTCAATTTATAGATCCTGAGAAACCTTTCCATGAAGGATGAGTACGAAAGAAGAGCTTATTTAGTGAAAGAATACATTCCAACGGGAAACTAAACTGCAGAGATGACATTCATTTTTAGTGGTCTTTTGATCAATCAGTGTATTTTAGTCTGGCTATGGAAGCCCAAGTAGACTTTCCTATAAAGTTGTCATTCTTAGTTTCTCTGACCCACCACAATCACTTTTACAAAACCAAAGCCTGTTGAAGAAAAGCAGCATTTGGATGAGGCATTCTCCTGGTTAGAAAGTTACCATTTTTAACGGTTACTTTGATGATACTGGAGTTGTATTGAGACTGCATTTATCCTAGGTAGACAGGTCTCCATTTATCCAACACTGAGCGTCTTCTGCAGTTTTAGTGCTCTAACTACTGCAAGGTCAATAGAAATGTAAAAGCCCTAAGTAAACAAATAAATAGTTACTATTGCCAGTTGTCAGATATTAAAGCAGCATTCTTTCCTTCCCCAGAACAAAACTTTGTGCAAGAACTTTATGAATGGATTTTGCATTTTCTTCTTCACAGGTAGAAGATTTCACTTCATCCACAAATAGTTCACATATACTTTGTTTTATGAGACCTTTTCCTGATTAGAAAGAAGTGGAGCCAGTAAGATAAGCACTTCAGAAATACTAAACAGACACTGGATAAAGCCATTAGCACGCTGTAAAACAAACATCCATTTTACAGAAAGATCTAAAACTTCTCAGTTTGTGCAGCTGGACTTTTTTTTATTTTAATAAAATGCTGAAGTTAAAACATATACTGTACCTGTTAGCGTATTCCCTCCTTTATATGGTAGATTACGGACTGCATCCAATACAGCATCTTTTGTGCCATAGGCATTCAAATGCCATTCAATTCGGGGATCACCACTGTACTGTGCAAGACCTGAAGTACCAAAATAAAAGTACTGCATTAGAAAAGAAAGCAATTTTTTTCAAGTATCTGTACTATACATACGTGCTAAATAACAGCTTGCAACTGTAACAGGAAAACCGTATTGCTTGGTGCTAAAAAAAACAGTTGATCTTAGTGGCAACTCCTTTCACTTTCAAAACCTTCCTTTTCAAGTGCTGAGATAATTAAATACCATGAAAAAACATGATAGCTTACCTACTCTTGTTTTCTCAGATCCCACATTGAAAGCAGAAACAAGATTTTCTAGGAATAGTCGAACAAGTCTGAAATTGAATCGGCCAATACTCCAGGAACCATCTACTAGAATCACAATATCTGCAATAGCTGGAGTTTTACAGGTAAACAGGTTTCCTGTAAATCATTAAGATGAAAACAAAATCTTTAATTAAATAATAAAACTGTAACTACATAGCTTTATACATTCTTCTCAGTAAGACTACCAAGTTGTCTTCCAGGGGCAAAGTGAGAAAAAAGCAAAGTCACTAAACATATTTGTCCTAAGTTCCATAATAGAATAGTTCAGCCATTATTGATTCAGCTGTTCAAAATTACTCTTGGGAGACCTATGAGAAAGAAATGCTGCTTCTAAAAATACGGTACTTCAGAAAGAGAAAGTTAACTGTCATACAATGCAACCAAACCGGTTGTTCGTTTTCATTCACAAGAATACACACGTGGTATAGAATTTCTGACACTCAATTGTAGGTTTGGACAATGCAGAGAGCTCCAAGGAGTTATCTAGACTCCTTTAATAGTCGATATAGAAAATCTGGTATTTGCACAGTTCATCTCAACAACTCTGCAGAAAACTTCTTCAGCTGTCACTAGAGACTTCTTAATTTAAGAGAAGTAAATCTCACCCTTGGAGTCTAGAGTGAAACTGAAGGCCAATTGAATAAGCTGTATTAAACTGAAGTAGGATGCATTCAATACAGCAAAGGTAAAATACAATAACCTTGAATTCAAATTCACAAACTCCATACAAACTAGTACCACACAATGATTAATTTGATGCCTTTTTTATGGATGTATGAAAACGTAAACAATAAGAGCAATAAAAAAATCAAAAGAAAAGACCTGATGAAAATCAGCAGAGATGCTAAGTATTAATAGTCTCTATGGTTTAGCAAACCAATGGGGAAATCTGAGGAAATGGGAGAAGAGTTTATACAAAAACTGCAAGATGAATAAGGCGGCTGTTAATGAATTGTTAACAAATTGAGAAGCCTAAGAAAATGTTACCATATTCAGTTAGGGAAAATGACTGGAAAGCAAGGAACTGGAATGCATACCACGGAAGCGTGTGAGGAATGTTTTCCATAATCTCAGACAGAATAGCCAAAACCCACAGAAGTGGCTGCAACAGTAAGGTTGCTGAAAGTAAGGTTGAGTAGAGGGAGGAAAAACGTACAAATGATGTTACACGGGTATGCCAAAGCAGAGCTTATGTTTGAAATATAAAAACAGCAAACCACCTACAAGACTGACTACAGAATAAGGATGGAAGAAGAAAAGCCAAAGTTAAGCATGCTATAAGAGGTATAAAGCATGATAAAACACAGAAAGAAAAGAAAAAACAACAACAAAAACCACGCTGCATCTCAACTTCTGTCATCAGTGCCTATTACATAAATTAGTCGGCAAAGGATGCTAACATATAGGGTGGTACTGACAGCAATGATCAATTGAGTACAGAATTATTAGAAACAAGCTGATCTTGAGCGCAGATTAAAAAAAAGTTATCCAGTGAGAAATTATCAAAAAGGTGCATAGCATTAACTCACAAGGAGCTCTCCTGCTAAAGAGAGAATAAATCATACAGTTAGCAACTCAACATTTCAGATCGTATCATTAACGACAATCTTATCATTAAAAGCAAAGCAATAATCTCATAGGCAAAAATAATCTGATGTGCAGAAGGACTTACAGATTGCTAATTATTAAGAGTTAGATACTTTCTGTAGTGTAAATCCACTTAACGGGAATCACAATCCATACAGTTACAGTTAATGCCTTAAACATGTACTAAAAATGTCTTTAAACAAGAAAGGAACATTTCCTACGTGCAGTTAGCAGTGTAGAATGAGTTCTAAACGCATGACAAAAATTCCACTTACAAAGATGCCAAAATAAATATTTTATTTTAGTTTTTACAGTACAAGACAACGCTATTTGAATTGGCAACACATTTTAAAATGTAAACTCTGGGGGAGATTTAGTGAGCTTCAGAAAAATCTTAAATTGGAAGATAAATCCAAAGGAGGTCCAAATCTTTCTATCACTGAAGTCAACAGGAAAACTCCCATTGATTTCAGTGAGATCTGCCTTTTTGTGATTTAATAGGAACTTACTGGTCATGGCAAAATCTGTGTTTTAAATATTCTTGCCAAATAAACTTCCTCTTAATGAGCCTGCCTTACTTGAAGTATTTATCTTCCATTAACCATAAAGTTCAATTATGCCATTCTTGCCCTGGCTTTGACTAGCTTCTAAAGCTTCAAATAACTACTGGCAAAGCAAAATGCTACTCAGCACCAGTAAGAATGAGCCCCTCACGCACATCCAAGCAGCTGCACTGCAGCACAGATGTATCTTTTCAGTATGACCCCAGCAGCTGAATTGTATAGCTCAGTGAGGATAGCAGGATTTGTGTGGCTGCATAACCCTTCAAAACTCCTATGTTTTTATGCTAACTGTGAAACCCAGTTAGTAGCCTGGGCTGTATTATTTTCTCACCAACCAGTTCTGCGTGCAAATTTTAATACTGCAGTTATAGCTTTGTGAACAGAACTCTTTATTGGTTCCAGTCAATCCATTCAGTGCAGCAAAGATAGAAGAATAAAGAAAACAGTAACCGCATTCCTTTCAATATTTTATTTCCACATCATCAGATCAGTGTAAATAGCACCATTCAATTATTTTTTGTTAGCATGTGTGGTTTGATCCAAGATTGTACTGCAATGCCACAGAATGTGCAAATACGATTCATTCTTCGTAGTTAGGAGATACTTGTTGAATCTTTTCTGCATAAAACATTTAGGTTTTGTTACTTCTGCACACCCACTATTTGCTTATGTTTTCTCCTTGTTGTACTTAATAGAACTGTAGAAAGATCCCTAAAATGGAACAAACAACAGTGAGATATTAAATAGAAAAACATCCTGTACATAAATTTTCATAACCTGATAGGAATAAAAACACCACATACCATCCTAGCTTGTGAAGTTATTCTAAAAGACACACTGTGTAGCAACTAATTTACACACCCCACTGAGAACAGCCAGTTTCCATTACCAGTTCCAGCAAGTCTTTTTCCAATAATCTTTTCATACAACCATACATAGTCATGGATTCTTAAAGTGTTTGAGGATAATTATGAACTTTTCAAATATCAGAACATAAATTTAACAGGCAATTTCCTCAAAGACATCTCTTGAACGAGGATGAAAGCATATAATTTCATATAAAAATTATTTCAAAACCCAGCACTTCAGTGCACTCCAAATGTCGTCACTGTGATCAGGTTGTGCTATTCATTTCCCTTTCACCCACTTATTAAGAAAACTAGTAGAACACCAGTTCCAAGAGCAGGACAGTAGGGAGGTGACCTGTTGCCCGATTTTGTATAATGTCTCCTAATCTCACACAGATAGTATTTTTCTAGTTCTACTTCAAGTATGGCAATCCACACCAAACAGTAATAGAGCCTGCAATTTTTCGATTAGAGAAAACGATGGAAATGACACATCCAAAAGTCAGAAGGCAGGCTTCTCTATTTTACAACAGCAACTATCTCCAGTGCATCAGCTGGGGGAGTTTCTCAGGGAGAAAGTAATGAATTCCCTATCCTTCTATAACAAATTTACAGTCTTCCTGGTATTACTTGGCAAAAGGAACTTGCCATTCTGTCAAGCAGTTCACTGAAGAGGAAGGAGCTCAATCTGCTCACTTCCTCATAAATGAAGGGAAAAACTTTAAGAGGCTTAGCATTTCACCTTTAAAGGCACCAGCTCAGAACTGCAAGGCTTGTGTGCTCAGACAAGTTATTTGCACAAAACCTACTTCAGTATTGCCCACAGTCATGTCATCATCATTAGAAAAAATGAATTTAACTGCCTTTGTTTCAAGGAAATCTTTCAAAGAATAACCATCATTGAAAGAATTTTGCATCTACCAAACGAAGTTTCCTTCTTTTGATCCCTCAAGGCTCCAGACATTAAAGATGACTCACTTGCCTGCAATTCCACTGTTTAAGTTCTAATTGCACCACCAAGACCCATGTCAGAATTTGGCTTCTGTTGAAGCCAATGATGGCAATGCTGAGAAAGTTATCCAGCTCGATCCTTCTGAAAAAATGGAGAGTTACTGGAGCCTACAAAATGTGACCCCTGAGACATCCCATGAAGGAAATGGAGCACAGAGTTGGACTGGGAGGGGCTCTGGCAGCAGTGAGGATGCGTGGAACAAAGCAGGGTCTGCCAGCTTCTGAAAACACCAACTACCTCTCCGTGGCTACATTTTCAACCTGCTATTATTCTCTTTTTCATACGTGCATTCCGTGAGTTTACAAGCAATGTCAAAAAACAAAAAGCCTTAAGCAGAAACAAATAGAAAAATGATGATTTTTAGGTCAGAGCAGTGGCTCTTTGACTCTTGGAGTTAATACTACTAATCTTTGGAAGTTCTTTGAAAAGACAAAGGGAGAAGCAGCAAATAGAGGCACTGCCACACAGGGAGGTTCAGTGCCTTAGAAGAACCAGTTCAATTTGCATGTAGCTATGATATATTTTGCAGAAACACATTTGATATTTTTCCTCCCTTTGGTATGAAACTGTTCTCATTTTCAAGAGCCAAAACACACATTTCTGCTAGGACAAGTTAAGACTATAATTCTTTCCGAGTCTGCAATACTTCTTTTCCTTTCTTATTCCTTGTCACAGTGGAAAAGTCAAATAATGTAAAGGAAGAAAGTTCAAACGGAGGTCAATAATAATAAGGTATGATGGGGAGACTCCTTCATAGGGTAACAAAGAGCAAAAGCCAAGACACTGACACAAGTAAGTGAAAAATACCTTGTGAATAAAGCATGACCAACAAAGAATAGTCAGTCCTCTACAATGGCCAACAGCACAGCAGCTGAGCAGAAGCACCAGTGAGGACAAGGGCAATGGCATTCTACATTAGTTAATTATTACTTCTTTTTTTTTGAAAAGGGTTAAAAAATAAGGGACACAAGACAGTGCTCAGTTCCAAAATGCAGCAGCTCACTGGTTCACACTTCTGACACTGATATTGCACTGCGCCGGTGATATCATCATTGCACTCAGACCTCAGTTTAACACATCCCATATGTCAGGCTATGGACCAGACAAATGAATACAACATAGCTGCTTTTCTTTGAACTAGATCCAAACATAGCTTGAATTTGAAAGGCTCAAATGCTGGAACATTATTAGGTTGAAAGAGCAGCCCAATGAGGTTAGAAGCTCATCCCTACTCCCTAAAAAAATCCCCAAATAAAATAAAGCAGCCAGCCCTTTCCCATGCACCATGTTCTGTTCCAGAAAACGTCTATAGCCAAATTGGCAGGCCTACAGATTTGTTATTTTGGAGAGTTTCAACATTAACATTTACTGAATCTGTTGTCTAATCATGCTTAGAAGATTTTACGCACACTTGACTATATATGCTTAACAGTATTTTGCTTCTTTCACGAAGCACACAGCCATAAATAAATGTTACCACTGAAAGTATACCTTTCGAATATAAAGCCACAAAACTAACTAGCAGTAGAGGATAAAACACACTAATATGTTCATCTGCATTTCGTAGTAATAATCCTCAAGTGTCAGAAAGAGAAGCATACTTCTCTTTTCTATGCATCTTTCCATACACACTGAGTAACAGTTGCACTTCTGCAGCAAGCAAGCCCCAGCTTAGTGAAATGTTCAAGGATTTTGCCCTACAAAGCCTTGTAGAACTTTCTTCCTACACCCTACCTTTCCAATTTACTTGAGTGACAGATTAAATGTGAAGAATAACTATGAAACAAAACACTAATATTTTCTGGCAGATCACTGCTGATTGATAGCACTGAAGCACCTTCCAAATACCAACAACAAACTCCCTTTTTCTGTGTACCTAGATTGAAAAAATATGTTAAAACCACTCTGCATTTAAACTGAGTTCAATGTATTTATTTTAATAACTCTTCCAACTAGGCAACAGCAATACAGAACTGAAGTTCAACATGGCAAGTTATTATGTCCACTTAGTCACAATCATTTACTCTGAGGATGTTCCACAAACCCTCCTATAAAAGTAGATAAAATACAGAGATAATTCTTTACTTCTGTTTGCTTTCAGTTCTGCATCTGACTGCATTAATGTTTCAAATGGCATACCTGTCTGAAAGTCTTAATGACTTTTTAAAACAGAGAATGATACATTTCTATTATTATTGTTATCCTCATTCCCATGTAGCAAATACTCTCTGATTTAAAGGTTATTTTTTCCATTTGGTTTAGTGAGTTATAAAATCCTTGAGACCATTTTCTCTGCCTATCTAGAGGGCAGTTAATCAGAGGACTGCAGAAAAAAATTGGCACTCAGAAATCCTGAATATTAATTAAAGTTCTATGTGTTAATCCCTCTAAACCGTGATAAAGAGCTGGTCTACTCTTGAGATTGTAAATAAGATACAGCTTTAACATAACAGGTAAGGTAGTAGAAAAAAGGTTACTTAGCTGTAATCAAAATGAAACTCCCGGCCCTTATCTAAAACTATGTTTGTTCTTCAATATGCACACATATACTTAAATCACCTTAGTGTCTGAAAAGCAGGGTGAAGGCAACCATTAAAACTTCATATTTATTCAGGTAGTTTTATGGAGCTCAATAAAGGATCTTTTTCACTTTTTTTCCCCACACAACGGTTGTCCAATACGCAATAAATAATGGTTCAGTTGTTCTTGCTCTTTTTTTCCCCCGGTAATCACTGCATCATAAAGACAATTACATCAGTTTTAGGGTTTTCCACCCCCCATCTGTTTTCCATACTCAGATTAATAAAATATTAACAGCAAGGCTTGCAAAGGACCTCCCATTTGGTTGAGACAAAACATGAGCTTCTGAGCGTTGTTCTCTTTTTTTAAGACAGAGGGGAAGCAGAACCGCCCCACCAAAGTCATAAAAGTATCTCAACCAAGCTCTAACAGATACATCATCATTGCTTCCAACTGATGCTTATTGCTACTTCTTAACAGAACAAAGAAACACTAAACATTGTGAAACTTAAGGCAGAAACATCTGCCATAGTTTGACACACCTGTCTGCCCCGTAGGCATTGAGCTAAACTTGAATGCTGAGTCTGAGAGATGCTGGAGGCTGGGACAGGAGTGATGAGATATGAGTGATATTTTAAAGGCTACAGCCAATTTAGTCTTTTCAAAGGAGCTACCATCCTATGCTCAAAATTTACAGCTTTACTCCCTTCATCATTCTTACGAAAGATCAGTGCAAAAGACAAGAGATTTTTAGTACTACATAAACAATCCAATCCCAAAGACCCCCCGAGGCCAACATTTACTCCTGAAATAGCTGTTTATTTGCACCACTCAGTAGACCTCCTTCTGCTAACTTCCTGCATATAAGGTAATCTAATATGCTCAGACATTAAGGTTGCACTCCAGAGGAGCACTGGCTTGATCGAGGATTCCAGGAGAGCAAGGTATGAGAATACCACAGCTCCATTCCTTGGAGAATAATGAGCCAAACAGACACATACAAAGCCCAGCAGCTGGATAGAGAAAAAAGAATCCCTCATTATGTGCTGACAGACAAGTACAGTCAGTACCGATAACCAGACAGGTAAGACTGGAGAGAATACCTTCGATAAGGAAAACAGGAACTACTCTGCCATGTCAATAACTTCTGTTTCAGCAACTAAAGAATAATTTTCAAACCAAGAGGTGTAGCTTAACTTAACACCAAGGCTTACTAAGCATACAGGGCACCAGGCAAAAGGTGCTGACAACAAAGCCAGAATCTGAGTCCTGCATTAACAGGCCCAGAAAAAGCACAGAGACCTTTAGATTAAGCAGTGACGGTAGAAATGACCCTGAACTCATCTCTCCTCACTACAAGCTCCTGCTTAATGTTCATCAACAGCCTTAGTATCAGATGAACAAGACAAACTGTGGAAGAAGACTTCCCTCTCAAAGTGTAAGGAGCACCCCTTAAAAGGAACTTGTACAGCAAACAGCTCAAAAGCAGAAGACTTAGTACTTTCAGCTGCATCCAAGAGAAGGCCATCTCAAGGAGCACAATCCCAGAAAACAGATACCAAATGTTAGTCTTAATCTCTTGTGCTGTTGCCAAGAGCACAAAGCAATGTGGCTTAATGACAGATTAATGTGTTGATGCGTCAATCTTTTATGATTATAGCTTTCTTACAAGAGAGTCTCAGTCTTCCACCTTGGTGTTTATTAATGCAGCAGAAGGTGCTGATGCAGTCTTTTATCACCTCACCATAGCTTTTTTTGGCTCACCCTTCCAAGACAGACACACAAATTTTAAATGCACTGCTATGTAGCTTCAGTTTCAAAGAGGAGATAGTCTTCTTTGAAAGACAATCAACACTCATGAGGTACAGAGGTGTTCACCTAGAATGCACATAGTTAGAAGCAAGCCTATAGACTTCAAATGGAAGTAAAAAGAATTCATGCTGTCACATGATTAAGAACTGTTAAGGAGTGTCTCTGCAGAGTAGCAATGAAAGTAACAAAACATGTTGACACAGACCCTGAATATGACTTAAGGTAACAGTCTCTTGCTGCCAGCAGAATCAAACCATGCCAGTGCACTGTGACAATTGGATGGGTGCTCAACAGCTAATAACTTGAAGAGCTGAAAAACAGTCTGAAAAGAATGACTGTTCACTCACCTGAACTTCTATTAATCAGTCATTCAAGTATGAGAGCAATCTCCCATTTCAACTAAGAACTGATTACACAAAGAAATCAATGCCTTGAGGAAAACTACCAAAAAACCCCAAAGAGCCCACATGGGGCGGGGGGAGTGTGTTCAATTGGAAATAGTTCAGACTTACCAAGAAGTCCTTCCTGTGCTAACATATGAGGATACACATCTTATAAACTAAGGGTTATTAACCTAAGATTTTGTAATTCAAGGGTTACAAACCTGAACACACTGATATTAAGAGCTGGATCATTTCATGACAAAGTTGAAACTTACATTTAGGCTGCCTTTATCTACACTGGTTGAGTAGAAAGAGAGCTATAAATTGCACCTTTTTTCTTTTTCTTTTTTTTTCAGAGCTACAGATTCTGTAGATGTCTGTCAACACTGCATCTATTTTTCATAAAGCAGGTGTGTTCTAATAGAGTTCCTAAAGAGGGACGAGGAGGGAGACTAAATAACAGAAAGGCAATCTGCCCGATCTTCAGCTTCTGACTGGTGCGGAACATTGTATGAGAGGTAATACACAACAATAGACATGTATATGATTGTAACACACCAGCAGAAGAAAAGCAACAGAGCTAGGACAAGAAGCCATGAGTTAAGCGGAATCCCAGACAAAGAACAGAAACCATATCTTCTAATACCAAGCTTTTCTTTCCTGAACAAACCTTTGAGTCTCCAGTCAGCATCTTGGTTTTTCTCAAGAACATACTTCTCTCTTATTCAGATGACTGCAACACACTTACAGGCAAACTCATGGCCATTTACCTCTTTACAGATACAGATGCTGAAAGGTGCCATATCTCAGTGTCACTAGCATATTCTTTCTCTTTGACATGAAGGGAAATAAAAACTGCCCTCTTTCATATCTTTCCTTCTCAAGTGGCCAATAGAAACCTGCGCTAATAGAAACATAATTCATACAGACTTCCAAGATGCAGAAACAGCATAGAAGGACTATCATTACAATGGATTATGGGCAATGCAACTCTCCATTCTTCTTCTCCTAAGCCTATTTTTAAAGGTTCTTGTGGCCATAATGACGATGGTGTTACAGAACCTAATGCTGCATGCACAGCTGCAATCACACACTCAGTGGACTTTGAAGTCTGGGTTCTGTCAAGACAGGCAAAGTCATCCAGGGTATTGTACTCAAAATGACAGAAGGGGTCTGATAAGTGCCCTAATTCCATTTATCTGATACTGGAGAACAGTCTCCTGTACAACTGTTGGAAACATATTATTAAAATCTGTAAAAGTAGTAGCATGTTTGGTTTTCTCAAAATCTCAGAAAGATGGCAAAGAGAAAGCATTTAAGAGCTCTGCTCATCTCAGTATTGATTCATCCTATCAGGTTTTCCAGTTGTGGGAGGCAGGAAGCAGAAGTCTGTCAAAGGATCGTGGCCAGATCCATAAAAACATTGCCATTGGAAAAAGGAAATCCAAGCTGCAAGTAGTCAGAGGATTTAAAGGTTTAGCTGTGTCCCCCCCCAGAGAAATTCATAGGATGAACTCTTGGAATAAGCACTAATCATCCAAAACACAATGAGCTAAACTTTCCAAACAATGAGGGAGTTTATTCAAGAGCTTCCTTGCAACAGAGTCCTCCTGGAAGTCATCCAGCGGCTAGCAAGGAGTTCCTAATGTTTATGGACTGGCATAGAAACGTGACAAATACCTCTCATCAAGTTACACCTGGCTTGAATGGGATATCCTAAATTCATATGTCAAAGATGTATTCAGTTAAGTCTTCTTTGTGTCCTGTTTTAAGCAGATATTTGCATCACCTAACGTTGAGGAAGAAGTCATCTCTTGCACAGCGTGGGTGAAAAACAATCACTATCAAAAAAGAAGCCATGCCTCGCTTACGTAGCATGGATGGGGGCCTGCAGATACATCTGCTGGGCAGGTTCTAAATGGAGTCCAGGCCAGAGAATCATAGAATGGCTTGGGTTGGAAGGCATCCCAAGGATCATCAAGCTCCAACTCCCCCACCACAGACAGGGCCACCAACCTCCACATTTAATACTAGACCAGGCTGCCCAGGGCCCCATCCAACCTGGCCTTGAACACCTGCAGGGACAGGGCATCCACAGCTTCTCTGGGCAGCCTGTGCCAGCACCTCACCACTCTCATAGTAAAGCGCTTCCCCCTGATATCCAACCTAAGTTTTCCCTCCTTCAACTTAAAACCATTTCCCCTCGTCCTGCTATTATCTACCCCTTCAAAGTGTTGGCTCCCCTCCTGCTCATAGGATTCCTTTAGAAATCAGAGAAATTTCAGCACTGCATCAGGAAACTACTCACTTGAACCTGGATTCAAGTGAGAATCTTACTGACAAAGTCTGATGATCAGGTGCCGCTTTCACTAGTGGCAGATGAGATAAATCACGGATTCTCCACTAGGTAAAAAAAAAAAAAAAGCCTCAGAAAGGAGCCAAGTATAAAAGTGAGAGAGTCTGAAACCAAAATGGGTCTATAAAATTGTCCCTAGGGCTGAGCCATCTTCGAGTAGTCAGAAGAGTATGCTGACGGAAGCATAATTATAAATGCCTGCCAAGGTTTTGTGGCAGTCCAGAATGCTTTAAGTATGCTAAAGCATGATCCAAGCCATCCCGAGTCTTCTCAAGGGACACATGGGATCTGAGGCCACCCCACAAAGAAACAGGGATGATAAATTCATTTTTAAGTTGATATTACCTTTAATAGAATAGCATATGGTAAAACAAGCAGGTCTTGTACTTATTCCATAGCATTGCCTAGATATTAGAGTAAGCATTCAAAACAGAAAAATACCACCTCCCAGCATAGCTCGGCGTCTGCTATCTGTTCTAACATAAAGGAGGTCAACATCCACATGGCACATCAAGGAAAAAAAAACCTCCAAAAAAATCCTATTTTTTCTGTATTGTTCTGATTGTAGCTGGTCAGACATGGTCTAACAATGGAAGAATATCTTTTGAGACCTGTAAAGAAAGATCAAACATGAACTAGTAAATAGGTACCTGCAAAACAGTTTAATCCAGAGTGGGAAATTGCATTTTAAACAAAATTCTGTCATAACATTAATCCTAGAATCACAGAAAAAAGAAAAGAAAACAAAACAAAACTCAGACTGTAAGACTGAAGAAAAAAAGAAGAAAAAAGGGCAAAATGAAAAGACAGGAAAGAAGTCATCTGCATCAAAAAACAAATACAAGAAATACAGCTCATAAACAATAGTGCAATGAAAAAATGCAAGTGCCTTTCCTCCATTTGCTGTGGTTGTTCTGGAGTATTAATTCACCCTCATACAATAAACCCGTATTTTCTGCTGCCTTGGTTCAGGCACCCAATCCAGCTTCAGAGCGAGATACATAATGCAGTTGCTAAAATACAAGCAAACCTACATTATACTAGGTTACGTGAAAAAATGCTCGCCTTCATACACAAAGGAGCACAGAGGAACAATGACAGCTGGGAGAACCTGAACAAAACTCTTACAGGATTATTCCCAAGTCCATCAGAAGACAGCTATTTGCTCAGGCTCCAGGGATAACATCTGTAATGCTGAGTCAAAGGAAAGATTCCCAGAGCACTTTACAGACTGACGGGGCTACCGCTCAGAGGATAATGAGACTTATTACGAGATGCCCCATCTGGAGTACTGTGCCTAGGTTTAGGGCCCCCAATACAGGAAGGATATGGAGCTGTTGGAGAGGGTCCAGAGGAGGGCCTTGAAGACTATCAGAGGGCTGGAGCACATTTCCTATGAAGACAGGCTGAGGGAGCTGGGCTTGTTCAGCCTGGAGAAGAGAAGGCTGTGGGGTGACCTCATTGCAGTCTTCCAGTATTTAAAAGGGATTATAAACAGGAAGGGAATCAACTTTTTACATGGTTTTAATCTCAAAGAGGGAAGGTTTAGATTAGATCTCAGGGGGAAGTTCTTCACAGAGAGAGGAGTGAGGTACTGGCACAGGCTGCCCAGAGAAGCTGTGGATGCCCTGTCCCTGGAGATGTTCAAGATCTGGTTGGATGGAGCCCTGGGCAGCCTGGTCTAGTACCAGATCTGGAGGTTGGTGGCCCTGCCTGTGGCAGGGGGGTTGGAACTTGATGATTCTTTGGGCCCCTTCCATCCCAAGTCATTCTATCATTCCAGTATTTGAGGATTGTCTAAGCCTTATTATGATGTGCTTAGTGGAGGAACCAAAGGTTAGGAAAGGGAGAGATCGAGGTAATTTGTAGAAGAACTAGCATGGGAAAATAAAAAGATAAAGTCCTACATCCAATAATCACACACTGTCCCATCCTCTCATTAAATTCCTTTTGTAACTATTATTCTGCGTGAGAAGCACGCTGCTTTCTGTACATGTGTGTAGCTCTGAATGCCAGCAACTAAAGTCACTGACACAAGCTCACATGCCTGTGATACCAACCAGAGCAAGTTAGATCTGTCAGCAACTGCAGTGGGGATGACAATTCATGAGCTCTCACATATTCATGATGCTAGCAACAGGAGAAGCAAGGGTACATGTGTCTATATATAAAGTCTATTGAATATCAAGCAAAACTACCTGAAAATAGGGAAAGCAGCTTGGGAGCCGGGTATCAAAGCAGTTATTAGCCCGGGCCAGATATCTGTGTGTCTCTATGAGGCAGCTGGAGGAGTAGGCTACAAGAGAGACTAGGACATCCAGGCCTGGAGAGATTCTGCTGTGAAGGTCAACTGAGAGACCTGTCTGCCTGTGCGTTTGTCTGCATGACACAATTACAGACAAGGGGATCCAACCATCAGTTACTGAAGGGCTCATATTTTATTTCCTGCTTGTTGGCTTTCATCCTGATCATCTAGAGATGTAAACAGGAAGAGGCCACTGATGTTTTTGTTGGTGTGTACCCTGAGTGATTTTGTTGATCTTTGTGGCCAAATCCATACATGCGTCTGAGAACACTTAACTAGGAATACATGCTCAGCCTTGCTGCTGGTTGAATATGGGGGCATGGAGCTATGACAAACCTGTCTGACTGCACTGGATGACTGGATTCAGCAGTCACTAAATAGGACAAAAGAATTCACACTGATAGTGAGAGAAAAGTACTTTCCAAAAACCTTACTTTTAGCCTAGGATTGCAGAAACAGACTAACCTACAACAAACTGAGAAGACAGAATGCTTAGGAAGAATAAAATGGCACTGGGAAATATGCCCACACAAAACAGTCATGATCTTTCTTCTGCGTGTTCATAATGCAAAAGCTGAAGTGCCCTCCAGGAAGCGCAATGAAACACTGTCAGTACGACCAATTATAGGCTGCACAAAGACATAACTAATGAGTTCTGTAGCCTACAATTCAGAAAGTAATTTTTAAAAATACCACAGAAAAAAACCGTCATAATTAAAACCAACATCTGCGGTTATGCCAGCCAGGATGAAGTGAGTAAAATTAAGAAACACAGCCAACAGAGCAGTATCTCAGATGGTATTCATTCCTGGAGCTAAGTAAAATACCTCACAGCACTGATTTCACACTATCTAGCAGTACATACTGAAGCAGCTGACATTAACTAAACAGACAAATTAGTAAATCAGATCATTTGTCTCTTCTGCTGAACAGCATCTTAAAATACCTCTCTGGATTTTTCTCCTTCACTATGCAACGCAGTGCCATTCAATAGCTACAGGGTGAATGCTAAAGATTACCTGCAAAGGTGACAGCAGTACTGGAAGAAGAAAACAAACCAGAGTGTTTTTCAAGTTTACTGCATCTCTCATTTCTGTCAGCATCCAAAGACCAGCGTGATGTTACTGCAAGAGCTATTATAATCTAAGCATCAGATCCATATGCCGATATATTTTATGGAATTATATGCATTTTGTATTACTTGATAATGTGCACAGCACTGGAAGAAGAAAAAGTATTATGAAAAAACATTCAAGGAAGAGAGGAAGGCAAGTTTGTTTTAATGCTTGTGGTTTGTTTCCTACTACCCAACTAGTTTTGTTGGGTTTTTTGTTTTGTTTTTTAATTATTTATTATTTAATTATACTGGCAATAAATGAAGTACTTTTTCCTTAAGTCAAGACTAGTCTGATTTGCCTGTGACAGCATTTGGCAAACAATCCATAAGCATTTTGTCCTGGTTTCAGCTGGGACAAAGTTGATTTTCTCCTCTATAGAGTCTGGCTGGGCATCAGTCAGTGTGTGGTGAGCGACTGCTTGTACATCACTTATTTTTTTTATACATATAATTATCATTACTAGAGATCCTCCTCCCCCCCCCCTCCCCCCCACTTCCTTTTCTGTCTTAGTAAACAGTTTTTATACCAGCTCACAAGATCTACTTTGTTGTTCGTTCTGCCTCCCCCCAGCCTCGATTCTCTCCCCATCCCACTGGGAGACGAGGAGAAGGGAACAAATGACCACGTGGTGCTTAGTTACCTCCCTGGTTAAACCACAACACTTTCTCATTTCTGCTCTTCCTATTTTCTCCCACTATCCTCATGGAGAAAGCAACTAAGTGGGAGTTTGGCCGATAGCCTAGGCTAACCTGCAACAACTCTCATAGAAAAAAAAATCCACAAATAAAGTTTGCAAGCAAAAAAGTAAAATTGTCCCTCTGTGTTTTGCTATTGTCATTAAAATCATTGTCTGAAAACTTTACAGGCATGAGGTGAAGCACTTGAAAGGATATAGTCACGAGGTGAAGCACTTGAAAGGATATAGTCACGTACTTGCCACAGGATGCAGTCAAAACACTGTGATTCTTCCCTCCCTAAAGGGATGTGACTACAGAATCACTCCTAGAAGTTCTTTGAAAAACTGTAAAACATCTGAGAAGGCAAAGAAAGTATTAATCCCTTTCACTGTGCAGAAAGGAGCTTTGTACGTGACGGAATTGGAGAAGTGCCAAGGTACAAGTACTCAAATATCGGTGCATGCTGAATGAAGGTGAGTCCGTGAACTTTATCTCAACAGAGAGGAAGAAAAAAGGCTTCTGACGTTACTGAGTGTGCAGCAGTGATAAATCTGTCACTAAGCTGAAAACTGACAGGTTCTGAGAAATACAGGAAGAAGATTCAACACTTGAAATTATTTGTACATAACTAGAGGAGCTTTCTAGAAATCAAACTAACTGTTAACATTTGATGCATAAATTAGAAGGTGAATTAATTTGGCACAATGACATTACTGATATACACTGGAGGTTTATTGGAGATAAGAGCACAGTACTTAGTTTGAAAAGATTTATTCCTTTCTTTCCTGCTCTATCTGAACAGGCAGGACACAACACATGGAAAAACTCTTATGGCATCACCAATGTGACTAAAGATACAACACAGCGATGGAATGGATCCGAGATGCTACTAAATGCATCAAATGTGGACATAATACCAAACTGCTATGAAACTAATTAAGCGTCTAATTCTTCAGGTCTAATTAAGTGATTAATTCTTTAGGTGACACTCTGATCACTCCCTGTCAAACATCTGCAGAGGATCAAGTTATTCTTCAGAGTTTTACCGTAAAATATTGCTCTTATTTCCTTCACAGACACTTTGTGATTTATTTGGTTTTTCATTCAATGATCCAATTTCAGTTTGAGGTGGACCAGCCCTTAAATATTAAGCTAGAAAAATTTTGATACCATTATTCTTCATGCTTCAATTCTGAATTCACTGCTAAGCATTTTTTGCTGATGTTGTTATTTCTGCACAACTTTTTTGCCTGGACTCTCACTCTATTCTCCCTGAAGTCACTGACTTGGAATCTGCATCCCTTTGATGAATCATTATGCTGTGCTTAAGGAAGAAATACGCAATAGCCAGACAGTAAGAAAAAAGTACATTGCATTTCAATATAGCTGCGACTGGGTTTAAACAAAAGCAAGGATTCATACAAACCAGCATAATTGGGTTTTGGTGGTGTTGGTGGGTTTGGGGTTTTTTTAGTCAATTTCATCAACTGAGACATTTTGCCTTCCCAGTTTTCTAGTAAAAGATGTTACAACAAATGTACGGCAAGAGCTTCCCACAAGTGCTAGATGAAAGTGTATTTTGCTCTGACACAAACTACACTGATACAACCAAAGAATTCAAAGCTTGAAATAGATGGTGCTGCCCATTCTAGATGAGCTTCTCATAATAAGCAGTATTACATTTTGCCAGAAGATTAACTCCTCACAACTACACAGAGGTTTTTTTCCTATCTAAGTATTTCAAATTCTTTCAAATATAAGACCCTCCTTAGGACAGAGATAACAAGTTATGATATCATAATTATAGAAGAATATCCATTTCATTTTAGGTAGGAGTTAACACTAGCTAAGTCTGTCTTGCAGGCAAGATGACATGATGTCACACGCACACATAAATGCATTAAAAACAATTATATGAAATAAGATCTATTTAAATATGCCCCCACCCACGCAAATACATGCACACAATTTTATTTCACCTTTTTAACCAGTGCACCCAGTGGGGAAGTAAAGGCAACATGATTTACTTTATTTTATTTTTTAAATGGAGGCTCAAAGCCTGCTTTTATGCTATTCATAGAGGCAGTTAGTGCTTACTGTATAAAGTGATAAAACAGAATACAGAACTAGAAGCGATCCCTCTGTTGTAGATACTCTCCAATATTCATGGAAATACTGATTTTTCCCTTCTGTCCAACTCAACCACCCTGGGAACAAGATTTAAGGTAATGATTTAAAGAAAATCTATGCAGTGGCCAAGTTAAACAAATAAGCTGGTTATTATCAGAATATCACCCAAGTCACATCTGACCTTCTGGAGCTGGTTTACTCGCATTTGTTTTTTCTGGATCCTTCACCTTGGATTTACTTGTTTCTTTTCTTCTCTCTATATCTTTAACTAGAAAAATAAGGGGAAAAATAAATCAATTAAACCAGAAACAGAGCAGTCAGAAGCATGTTGTTTTCCTCTTTCAAATAGAGACATTTCACACAATATCTTGCAATATGCTTAGGTAACAAGTGACTGTTGCTCTCACTCTCTTTGGGTTTATTACTTCATGATTCTGCCTCCCCACTCCCTTCTATCCACATTAAAGTTCTCAAAAGTGATTCTCCTCATTCAGGAGAGTCCAAATACAGTGACATCAGCATCTAAGCCTATAATAAGAGTCAGCACTGGAAACACAACTGCAGAAGTTGGCAAAGCTAGTTGGGCAAAGTCCAGTACTGCAGAGTTCTACTGCAGGTCATCCAGCACAAGATCACATAAGCCAGCTATTACATTATCTTCTTTGCAAAAATCAGCTTAAATCCCATGCCCAAATCTGTGTTCAGGGCACCAAGTATTCCCACAACAGCAGAGTTGTTCCAAAGCTTACACTTCAATAGTTTCCTGTCTTGCAAGCAGACAGGATGCCTCTCCTTCTAGGTCTTAGATTTCTCATAAAAGCCTAGCAGAATCTAGCTTGATTAGCTACTCTTAGTATTTTCTTAGTAGCCAGTATCTCCCTACTCCAATGTAGTTTGAAAAATTTTGCAAAAAATCACTGCAAAAGTCATATACTAGGGAAAGGAATACTATATATCTCTCAATCAGAGGAATAAATATATAATTTCCTTAGAATGTTAATTGGTGTCAAAACCCCTGCAATCTACAATGCCCAGGAACAGCTTGGGAAAAAATAAAAGAAAAAAAGGTATTCCATAGAAAGCAAAATTTTACTCCTATTAAAACCCTTAGCTTATGTAGACCGGGATTATGACCAACATTCATTCAAGCAGGCACCAAATCTTAGCCTGGATCAGAGTCACTCTGTACTACATCCTTCCCAAAACATTGTGAGACAGTGAAAGACTATCTGTTATCTCTTGAAACACACAATATAAAAAGGACAACACAAGTATTCTGTTTTACAGAAGTGAAACCAAAGCCAAATGGATTACATTGATTTAAACCAACTGTATGTGGAGTATCCAAAACAGCATTCTCTCAAGTCTCAATCCAAAATATAATCACAAGACCATCTTAAGGTCTTATGAAGACAAGCCATTGTCAAATCTCTCAATACAAAAATCCTCCGCAGAACTAACAACATCCTCGCTCCAGGTACAGAGCTAAGGATACTGGTCAAAAAAGTAACTTTTTTTTTTTTTTTTTTACTCCATTCTAATTAAAATCAAAGAGGTAAAATAGCCAGAGTAACGCTAAAAAAAAAAAGGATGCCTCTGCTTAGCAAGTAAGAGCATTACTTCCAATAATGACTACGAGCAAACATCACTAAAGAGGTGCTGATGACCCCTTCTAATCCGAGTGCTGTGGAGGAGTGAGTCTGCAGAGAAACAGAACAGAAGTCTGAAAATTCTCCCAGGAGATAAGTCAGTCACATCCTCACAGACTTCTGGTTTGGGGAAAGCCCTTTCATCAAAATAATAACAACAACCTGAATGCATAAGAAAGTTATACAGAAAGACATCAGTTTTTTTTTTTAACATGTTCACACAGGCAATGAACTTACCAACTACATCTTTATAGATGCATCTTAAAAAGAAGAAATCTCCCAGAGATCTTGTATAATAATTTACAAGCAACAACAGAAAAAGAAAGCATATCTAACTATATAAAAGGAATACCCTTAACAGTAAAATTTTATTGTAGCGTCAAGAAGAACTCTTTGTACATTAAACAATTCCAGTGCATCAGATACACATTTCCAGTGCACTCAAATCCAGGATATTCTCAAAGTTTTGAATCTGTTTGACCTCATCTGATCCCTGGAGTCAACGACCACTTGTCAGAGAAGGGGAAAAACATGGAGTACAAGATAAGAGGAAGGAAGTTCTTGTATACACATCATGCCTGGTTTTATTTATGTAAGGCATCATTCATACGGTCAAATGAAATTCCCATCTTGTTAAGTTTTACATGTTTTCATTGGCAGCAGAGAAAGAGTATACTAAAAACAGAACTTAACTCCCACATTGTTAAATCAAGCTGCCAGCTCTGCATTTCCTGAGGAATAGAGCTAGTTTAAAATAGAACCACACCTAATATTATAGAAGCTGGTATAGCTTTCCGCAGGCTGCTCTTCGATGCTGAAGTAATCTGTGGTTTTGTGGGATGGTACTTAAAAGAATAAATACACAGTAGCAGTGATAAAAAGCTAGAAAGACTCTGACACACAGCACTTCAAGCAGCCAGCATATTTTGTCTCCTGTTCATTCTAAGAATAAAGTGATTTAGCAATCAGAGCAAGCAGCATCCTCCATAAACAGTTATTAAAATATTTAGCATCAAGGGAATTAATTCAGCATGATTTCAACTACACCTCCAAACTGAAACATTTTTCTCTTCATTGACCAAACTGACAGTGTTACTTAAGATGCAAACGAAGACAAATCAGTGTTCTGTTTGAATTTCTTATAACACTACATTTTCACTTTAATAGAAATATTAAGAACACAAATAGGTCAGATAAGAGCCTTAAGCATAGTTTGTAAACACATTTGACAGTTTAAGACCAGTAAGAATTTAGCCTTTCACAGTATCATTGAACAAATAACTATTTGTCAGTCGGTACAGCTACACAAATCTTTAATAAAAACATTTGGAAGCAGGGAGGGAAACTTTGATATATCAGATTACTACACTTCCCATTTATGCTCACTGAAGATTCTCTTCCAAAAGACGCTGGCTAATTTCATAAAGGAACGGCAAAGACAGGGATTCCAAACCAAATAAAGATAGCCCAAAGCAAGAAACTCCTGTGCAATTGCATTAACTCAGGCCTCCAACAGTAGCTGTATCAGATAAAGTCTGTGGTTCCAAACAGCCTTCTACCAACAGAAGAAACTGCATTTCCATTCTTGCTTTCAATATCAGCTTGTTGCAGCTTCATAAATTACACTGAACAGTTGATCTGCAAGTCATGTATAAAAGATACATACTTCTGAACTGGCCTTGGGCTGGCTTACTCTCCTTGTCATCGCTGAACGCAATGATCTGAAGGGCATAGTTTTGATCTGGAATGAGACCCTGAATAATTGCTTTGGTTGCAGTGTTTTGAAGAATTAGTTGATTGGTTTTTCCACCTGTAACAGAAAAGATCAAAAAAAGCAAACATGTAATGACTTTCTTGCAGAAAGGCAAATGTAGTGAGTTATAACCACCTCAAACTCTACCAAGACCCAAGTGTACTTTACTGTCTGCTTCTAGAACTATCGCGACAAGAAGGCCAGAGGACATCATCGAAAAGCAAGAAGTCACACAGCCTGACCAGAAAGAATCCAAGTTTTTAGATACAAACACTCCAATCAGCCTCTGCTTCTGTATCTAGTTCTCACAGAATAGCCAACATATCTAGCACAACTATTAAAAGAAATAAGTACTTGGAATAGCCAACATATCTAGCACAACTACTAAAAGAAAAAAAGTATTTGGGCAACGAGATGAAACACTATTAAATAAAGTGCAAAATCAAATAATCAACTCACAAAGCAGAGAAGTACTTTTTGCAACAAAAATTACAGACTTAAGATTAATGATATGAAATCATGGAACTCTGTAGGTTGAACAGAACCTCTGAGGTTTCTCAGAATCACAAAATGGTTGATGCCGGCAGGGACTTCCAGGCCTCATTTTGTACAACTCAAGCAGGGCAACCTACAGCCACTTGCCCAAGCCCACATCCAGACAGATTTCTAATACCTCCAAGGAAGGAAGCTCCACAACTTCCCTGGGCCACCTGTGACAGTGTTTGGTCACCCACACAGTAAAGAAGTGTTGCCTCATGTTCCTGATGCAATACCTCCTGCACTGCAGTTCAAGCATACTGTTTCTTGCCCTGGCGCTGGGCACCATTAAACACAACCCAGTTCTTGTTGCTTTCCACTCTCCCTGCAGGGGTTTCTGCAAATTTGAATTTGCATTTGTTTCATAAGATTTTCATAAATTTCTTTTATGAAACTTCATAAGGTTTCTGTCAGCCCAGTTCTCAGCTGTCCAGATCTCTTTGAACAGCAACCCTGACTTCTAGCCTGTCAATAATTCCCTCCAAATTGATACCAAACTTGCTGAGAGGATGGTCTCACCCATCATCCAAGAGAAGTATTATGTGATACCATTAAGGAACATGCTGTCTGATGACAAGAGGCTCATAAAGCAAAATAAAATGAAAAGTAACTAATACAGAAATGCACACAACAGCATAGCTGTTTCACAGACCTCCATTTTGCCCCTTTCTCAGGAGACTTTATATAAAAAGAGGTATATACTCATGTATTTTAGTTAAATGTAAATACGTATAGAAGTAGTACCTCCATAAGATAGCCTTATATAGCCATCTTCTGTTTTTAAATATGTTTTTGAATGAAAACCTGAAAATACAATTTTATGCTCATGTTTGTTCTAAAATCTTGTTGGTTTTTCTGAGAAGTTCACCATGGGAGAAGGCCCGGGGAGATCCATCTCAAAGCTCTGACTGAAATAGCATTCCTGTGTTCTCCCTCAAGCACTTCCTAAAGTCTTCCTTACACCCCACTGGAAGAAAGGCCAAGACAAATGATCAGTGACAATCCCAAGGGCTACACATGAAGTAGAGCTACCATCAGTTCCCATATTCTGTGCCTATGACTACACACTGCTTTAACAAATTTCACTCTTCTGTTGAACGGTCAATACACTTACCCACAGTTTGCTCACAATTCCTTATTCCTAAAAGGTGACATTAGCCTCAGGAAAGCTGCCTAACCTTAGGTCTAGATACCAACAGGAATTTCACCTTACAAAAGAATATATAGATTTTCATTTTACCTGAACTTGGAGTGACAAGCAGCTTATATCCACTGAACTGCCCTTTGGGGGCTTTCCAAGAGATCTGTACGCTGTCAGGATTGACTACATTATACCTTAGCCTTGTTGGTGGGGACACTGCAAGTGGGGAAAGAAAACAACATTTAAATTCAAATAAAGGAAATTGTCAATTTTAAACATTGAAACAAACATGTAGGAAGACGACACAAAATTTTAACAGTAAAGGATGCAAGTTATTCCAAATGTCACATATCAGTTTATTAGTTTGTAAAACAAAGTCCCCAGGTGCACTACTTCCCTCAGACATACCTTTTACTTAACTGTTTACAAAAACAAGCTAACCACTTAGCAGAGGACAGGAAAACAAACAGTGTTAGATGTTAAGACTCTAGTTTAGCAGGCAAAGCTGGTAATACAAATGCTCTTTGTTAATACAACGGAATTTAAATTGCTCTCCCTGGTTATGCTGACAGTGTGTGTTACATGGACAGCCTCCTTCACTTCACATTATTGTGGGTGTCGCCCCACATCTGAAGTCGCTCAGGGCCAAATTTTCAAAGCCTTGTGAAGGCACTGTAACAAAGAGGAAAGACAGGCAAGCACAAGGCAGAAGTTTCTTTTCCCAGTTTACAAACCTAGCCACAGGGACAAACATTTGCCCAGTTGCAAGCACTGCTTTGGCCTCATCACTAGAAGACATGCACAGGATAGCAGAGATTTAGGCAGGGGGCAACCTAGAAATGGCAAGCAAATCTGGCCTTCCCTTATCTTGTGCCATCACATGGGTTTCAATCAGAAGGAGCAGGTGAAATGAATAAAAGTACGAAAGACATGACATTTCAGTGAAGTAACATACAGAGGAACAAATAGAAAATCCACCCTCGACTGTTATGCATTATCAGCAGTATGGTGCACACGTACATTAACTGACCCTTCACACTGAGCACCCTTCTGCTTTGGCAAGCTCCACCGTTGTTAGACAATACCCTACAGAGCATTTCTCTCCTACTCCAGGGAGCCACACCCCCCTTTCACAGCAGACAACTAAAGCACAGCTGCTAGTTGTGCAGCCTGTGATATTCAAGGCTGTCAGTAAGGGGGAATCTTTATACATTTGAATAGGTTTGGGCTTATACAGAACTAACTGATCCACAGTGAAAGGCAGCCAGGGAAGCCATCTGGAGGCTGAGCAACAAGAAGGGTTAGAAAAGCTTACTTAAGTCCTCCACAGACATTACCCCTCCTTTTCCTACTACCTCCACAGCCCACAGAACTTTTTCCTTTATTTTTCAGTCTCTTTATACACACCTCTTGTCACTACCATCCTTAAGGTTTCTGTTGGCACATCTATAAAAGAAGAAAAATTATCTGAAAGAGTTGGGAAGAAGTGCCAATTTCTTTGCTCTAGAGCCCAATATAGCTCTCATCTGACCAGGCTCACGGCCATGTTTTTTTGGTCCACTACACATAATATGCCAATAGTTCTTACAGTATTTCTGAGATTTAAGGACTATGGCATATGGAGCATCTGAGCCTACAAGGCAGAATGTGCTATCCAGGAGTCTCTGGCCTCTCCATTTGACCTGCTGCAGTCAACGTAGGTCTGGCAACAGCAGCAGCCAAAGACCTGTACTCAATTGATTACTTTTTCCTATTCATTTCTTTTTCCAAGAGCTTGCAGAAGAAAGGAGAAGGAAAGAGGCAAGCTGTAGTGTTTTTGACATCTGAGGTGGGGGGTTTTTAAATGTCATCTAACAAAAACATTTTGTGTCCTAGAAGTCTGGAGCTTTAGCACAAGATATTTATTCCTTGTATCCAGTCTACCAATCCATAAGGGACAGCTTTGTTCTGTTCCTCTCTGCATTGAGGGATTTCACACCAGAACACAGAAAGAGCGAGGATGTAAGCATCAAGAGCAACTTAGTAACATGTCAGCACTCCCAAAGATTTGAAAGAACAAGCTCAGGAGAGAGGCAAGGGGACAGAAACAGCAGGTAGCACATCAGCTCCATATATGCAAAACTGTCCTGATTTGCAGCATCAGGCATATATCCAAACAGTGCATTTCCTTGTTTGCTGGGCACAGTCTTGTCCGACTAGCCTTCAAACTGCCTGCCACCTCCCAGGGGTTTAGAAGAGAGGCTGCAAGTTGGAGCACGTGCGGGAATCACTGTGAATGCAAAATCAGTTCTTTGAAAATTTGGCCCCAGTACTGCAAAAATATTTTGGTGGGCAGGCTTCTGCAAGAGCATTCAGCATGCTATAATTGTAATAAAATGACAGAGACTATGGCAAAAAGTCTTGAAAGCCAAGCAGACTGTAGTTATGGATTACAGCTTTTAATTCATTCTCAAGATTCATTCCACCTTTTGAGCTATACATAAGTCATACTGAATTGGTGCTGAATGAACAAGAGTGACAAACCATACCTAGAAATTTGGAAAATATGCAATTCCTTTCATATTTATTTTGTCTGAGAAAAAAAATCAAATGAACTTCTTACGCTTGCATACTGTCCGCGTTTGTTTCACCAGGATTAAGTGGTAAATTTGTATGGGGCTTAAGAGGCAGAGTTGAGAGCAATCATAACCAAAAAACACGTACTGACAAAGAAAACCAAACCTCACGTCTTTGGATTTCAGGTTTTTATTTTTATTTTTTCCTCTGCCATCCTTCCCCTGTCGTTCCATCCTGCTTTCAACTTAATTGATGAAAGCACTTTCTAACAAAGAAGCATAGTCCTGGATAGCCCTAATTGCTATTAGCCATCACCAAACCCGGTAAATTTTGGGAGCCCCTAAAAACCAATCACAGATCTTACAAGGAAAGAAGGACACAATCACCAGAGGCTTTTCTGTTTACTACAGAGTTATAATGTGAAAGACTAGAAGAAGTTGTGCCACAATAGTCTTTACATAACTAGTCAATTTTCAGGGGGTATTTTTTGTATCAAAGGTGGCACTGCAGAGGAATAGATATTCCCATACAGCAATGAACCATAAGGAAAAAAAGAATTTTTCACCAAACTGAAACAAATTCAGCTGTGTCATAGCTGTGCAAAGACTAATGTTCTGGCACAGAGAAGTACATACAGCTAAGGAAGTTAAAAATCTAACACTTGAACAGACAACGAAATATTGATGGGAATTACTACACATTCACCAACCTGAAGAGGATATCTTTATTTCTTTGGACCTTTATTGTCTGTGGAACAAAATCTCACTTCTTGCAGAGAGGGAAAAAAAATTAATCCAAGCTGAGTCAGTTAACTGATAAAAATCAGTAGCTAGAGCTTGTTAAGCGGCTTTACAGGAATGCAAAAGTGAATGGCCGTCAGCAACATTAGAGCAGTCACCCAAGAGAAAGCTAAAGACAAGTTCAAGGCTTCGGTTTATGGAACCAGATAGATTAGTGCTTCAAATACATCATTCTTATGGACAAGTCAGGAAAGAGCGTTCTGAACTATCCAGCATTTCAATGGAAATGAAAAATACCATGAACTGCATATCTGCAGCTGTCTCGGGACACCCAAAACCCTAAAACTGGATGTTAACTAGACCTTGCAGCTTCCAATGTACTTTCATCTTAAGAATTGAACCGAACAAGTTAATACGCATTGCATTTACATTAGTAACACATGGAAATTATTGCTATGCAGACAAGTTTCCATCTTTAAATAAAGAAGGAAAATACCTAAAGAAAGTTGCATTATGAATAAATGGAAAATTCTGAGGGTTTCTCTTGCCTAGAACTTTTTTCCCCGTGTACTATATAAAAAGTTAAGTATATGAAAACTGGAACTTTTGTGGCTGTTGTTTATGTGACATTATGCTGAAGAAAGAAATGGCAGTGATGAAAGAATAACATTGTTGAGGAAAACCGAATATGATCGTACATATGGCGTTCAAACAATAAACAAGAAAACCAGGTAGCTCAACGTAGATAACTCCTCAGCTGAAGGAATAAGTTGTAGCTTCAGGCATGTTCACTTGAGAGTCCCAAACATTTACTCCTTTCCAAGAAGTCACCACGTTACACACCTTTAACAGAGCATCTTTGCCAAAGGAAGAAAACACAAGCTGGGACCAATACCAGCTCCTCCTATACCTTGGCAGAGTGTACAGTTTCTTAAATCAGACAAGCATATAGTAGGTGGTGCATTAAACTGTAAATAGTTAGCCAGAGTTATTGTAAGGAGTGGCAACCTTAAGAAAAGGTATTTGAGAGATATCTTACTAACTTCATTGTAAGAAGAGACATTTTTATTCAGTGAAAATGGATTAGAGACTTCGTATCACCTCATTCAACACCACCACAGTCATTCTGGGCCAAAGCAATACCCCACTTAGCTTAGTATGTAACTGCTGACAGCATTCAGTAGTTGATGCTTGCTGAAAGAATATAAGAACAAGGGAAGTATTGTTCTTTACTCAGCAAGTACAACAACTCTACTTCTGCTGGTGCAGTGGAAAAAAAGTCTCTGACCATCATCTCATTGTACTGATAGTTTGAGAGTTTTCTCCCTTATCTACAATTGATTAAACCAAAGCTTGGAAAAAAAAAAGTAGCGGGAAGAACATGGCTTCTCAAGTTCAAGGAATTACATACAACTGTATGGAGATGAACCTCTATTACCAATCCTGTTTTACAAATCTTAACTGTATGTATTAGGACTGACGTTCACAGACAGAAGAATACTGACCATATGCTTTGCTTTACTGGCTCATCAACTCAAGGCCCAGAACATTTTTATTTCTGACCAGAACTGTTGCACTGAACATTGGAGAGGCACATTTCTTCATTCAGTTCACATTGCCACTTTAATATTACTGCTAACATGTGTCCCTATGTTCTGGAAGAAGCTTGTAAAACACTCTCAGATGTCCAAACATCTATGTCAGTATGCTTCCCCAGCACCCAAGTGCCATGCAGACTGGACAGCACAGCCATGTGCTTTAATCAGAAGTCAGAAAGCTTCAGGTTGCCACCAGTTTGAGTGTGTTCATGAATAATGCATTACACAATAGCCCTAGAAGAGCCCCAGGATCAAATTCTGCACCCAGTTATGCCTCAGAGGCCTCACATCAAAGGGATTACATAAACATAATTTTGAGAGAAAGTTATTTCTTGAGAAATTATAGAAACCCATTGGAATTGTTCCTCCCTCCTTCCCCAGGCAATATGATAAGTTCCCTCAGAAATCAAACCACTATCCATCTGATCTAACTAGTATTTAAGCCTAACAATCTCAGCAGTATTTTTTTAATATTCATAAAGGAGATTTAAAAAAAACTGCAGAAGCAGCGTGTGACATTTAACAGTACTGTATGATACTGCATGATGTGTTACTTCAGTTATTGTTCCAAAAACAAAAAGTAAATTCTAGATGAGTTTAACATCAAGGCTGCTCCTTCAAACTTTCTTGATCACACAGAGGGCAGATGCAGCAATTTCTGATAAGTAGTTTCAAAATGAGTTATACAGAACGCTTTCTCTACTCTTATTTACAAAAGGCACCCAAGCTGCAAACAGAATGGTTTATGACACTTCAGATACAAGGTTCAAGCAGTACACACGAATGCACAATTCTTCTCTCCCCGAAATCAACAGCAAAACTCCTGCTTTGTTTCAGTAATATCAGATCAACATCCCAGAGGGAACCAACACTTGCATTTGGAATAAGGAAGTCTATTTCTGCACATCAGAGTGACCTAGTAAAAAGCTCCATCTTTTCAGTTATCGCTTACCTTGGCCCTGGGCGTCACTGACAGAGTAAGCTGCAACAGCTAAAAAAGCCAAGAGGAAGCAGCTCTGTACCTCATTCCAGCACAGCATCTTTTCCCACTTGATGTATACAGTATCAGTGGGTCTGAAAACATAGAAGAGAAATGTGTAATGAACCTGTAAATCTAAGGTATACACTTCAATGAAAAGTGTGGGCAAAAACTGATGCCATTAAACAAAAACCACAATACAGCTAGGAGTTTGTCATGGATATCAGTGAAGCAAAGATTTCATCCTGAGAACAGCTAGCAACCAAATTACATTTTGCTTGAGAAAGACAGAGGAGTACATTCTGAGTACAGGACAGTTCTCAAAACTGGTCCCATGCAAAGAGAAAACAGTTATTCTTTGCAAGGCTTACATTAGTATTGGAAGTAGTGTTTGCTATGTATGCATAACAAGGCAAAACGGGTATCTCTACACAAACTAGTGTTGCAAGCCCCTTAACAAGATCTCGATGGTAGAGAATTCTCAATCCCTAGATAAAGCAGAACTTAAAAAGACTACCACAAAAAAAAAAAGTCAAGTGTATATAATACCCCCAGTTCAACTAAGCAATTTTATGCATCAGCTGTCAAAAAAGGCAGAATTTTGTTCTGCTGAAACAAGTTCTCATTTCACTGTGCACTAGAGCCTACCCTGTTTTTCCTATTTTTTTCTTATTCAGCACTCTTTGTTGTACTACCTGGCACTTGCAGGGACTAAAGCAGACGCTACCCAGAAGGCATGCAGGGTATTAGTTGAGTAAGTATTAACTCTATTTGTAGGCAATGCCACGGTCAAAATTATTTACTCTAACTCAATCCATTAGAAACATCAACTTTCAATACTTTCCAGTTGAATTACTCAACATATATAGATGTACCTCTGAAGATTCAGACACTTAAAAGCATGATACTATGAACATGTTTATCTATCATTCAGGTAGTTTTAGTCAAGTTTCTTAAAAATTTTTGCTGCCCTCTCCTGTTAGTATTTTACTGGAGAATTCAGCTAAGCTTAGTAACAGTAATTCTGCTGCTGTCAAAGACTCAGCATTTGAAGGTTTACTTTCGTAAAATTTGGTTTACATATCTCTGTTTTGCAAGTCCCTCCCTTTCACTTTCCATGTCACTTTCTCTAATATCCTCAAAATACCATCTTTTAATTTACCTTCCCTATTTTCATCATCTTCTAAGGAAGGCATAACACAAGCGGTCCAATCACTACCTAAGAATACAACAGGCAGACTGAGGTACCTCAGCCAACAGGTGACAGACATGTATGTCCTTCTCTCGCCAAACATTTACAATTCACATTAGTTATCCATGCACTTGGTAGGTCTAATGTCACAAATGTCAGTCACGGACATTTGGTATACCACCTAGAAATATATAGGCAGCTTGATCATCTGAAGTTCTAACCCTAAAGGAGGTTAACCAAGTTTTAGCCCAATTATCAACAAGTTCCGCACTACTTAGATCCATGTTTTCAATCAATCTCTTACACTGAATCATAGAGGTTGGAAAATACTGCTAAGATCATCCAGTCCAACCATCAACTCATTAACATCACGCCCACTAAACCACTAAACTGTCCCTCATTGTCACAACTTCCCTTTTCTTGAACACCTCCAGGGGGACAGTGACTCCACCACCTCCATGAGCAGCCTGTTCCAGTATCTCACTGCTCTTTCTGAGAAGAAATTTTTCCTAATCATAGAATTACTCAGGTTGGAAAAGACTTCAAAGATCATCAAGTCCAACTGCAACCTAACCAAACTACCTTAACTCTAACAACCCTCTGCTAAATCATGCGCTTGAGCACCACATCCAAGCAGTTTTTAAACACATCCAGGGATGGTGACTCAACTACCTCCCCAGGGAGCCTATTCCAGTGCTTAATCACCCTTTCTGTAAAGAAGTGTTTCCTGATATTCAGCCTAAACCTCCCCTGGTGCAACTTGAGGCCATTTCCCCTTGTCCTGTCACCTGTTGCCAGTGAGAAGAGATCAATCCCACTCTCATAATCTCACAAGGTAGAGGCAAATAGATATAACCAATGACAAAATCAAACTAAAAGATTAGGTACTGCTACTTCATCCTCCAGATGGAATTCAAGAAGCCAAGCAAGATGCCCAGGCTTCATATACACAAATCCAAGGACTGGATCGAGATGAGCTAGCACAGTCAGCCTACTGACAAGCAACAGGAAAAAGGAAGAGAAAACCTGCATCCCTTGTGCAACTTACACTGAATACTGAGGCTTCTCCTCACCTTAGAAATATAACATGAAACACATAAATGTTGACTCTTCAAAGGACCACATGCAGTTCATTCTTTGGTGCAGCCACCACTATGCATTGATTTCTTCCCATGTAATAACCCAGATATTGAAATATTCACTCACAGTTGCGGCTCAGTTCCTCATTTGCTAGATTTGATATAAACCCTCCTCTCAAATAACAGCTATAAATATTGACTGACATGCAATCCTGTGTGGGAACACTCCCTCCTGCTCTTTTTAGGAGAAAAGCCATTGCACAGAGAAGGTAAGATTTATTGACAGAAGCGTAACTGGTGCTGGAGAAAACACAACCTAGGCACCAGCTGACTTCTGCACTTCAGGAGGAGTGGCCCACAAAGGCAGACATGAATCTGAAGCCACCTCGTGGCTGACATCACTGGGGAACAAGAAGAAACAACCTCCAGCTTTTTATATATTTCCCCTTTTATTAACTATTTGGTAACAGAATTATCTGACTGAATAGCTCTAGCAGCGGAGACCAAACTCCGGCCCCCATCCCAAGCCAAAATGCCCCGAGCACTGCTACTCCCCATGCACTCAGTGCTGCGGGCTGCCCGGGCTGTACATGCCTCACAACGGAGCACCTTCCTCAGGGGAACGTGGTAGCTTTGAGGCCTCTCAGTCCGGGAGAAACCTGATGTACGCCCACCTGCCATAGGCAAGACCTGCCAGAGGAGTGCCGTGTTTCTGGCTGCCACTTAAATACAGCCAAGGAACAGGGACTAAGTCACCAGGGTTACATCGCAGTAGCTTCGCACAGAGCAGCCTGATCCAGCACCCAGCCGCGGCCTGGTAACGGCAGCAGGCTTCGTGGGGTCGACGTCCCGCAGGCGAACAGAGCAGCGTGACCCGCCTCAGCCCTCCGCCGCGCTGGGAGAGACGCAGCCCCGCCGCCATGCCGGCCGCCCCCGCACGAGCAGGGCGGGAAAGCGGCGGGGGTTCGGCAGGGCGCCACAACCCGGCTCCGGCAACGCCTCGGCGGCTACGTCCCGCTCGCCCCCCGCAGCCCTCGCAGCGTGGGGCGGCTCAGCCCGCCCTGAGAGGCCGCGGCTCGGCGCCGTCCACCTGCAGCCCCACCCTCGCCGCCTCTCGACTCTCTTCGGGGCGCTCTCCACTATCGGCTCGTGTGAGCACCCCGCTTGAAAGCGCCTTCCAACTCGCACGATAGCGAGGCAGCGCGTTGCCTCCACCAAGCTGAGGCACGGGATCCTGTCGGAGCCAGCGGGAATCCCCTCAGCGCGTGCCCGGGAAGCGCGCTCACAGCCGACGGCAGCCGCGGGGGAAGCGATGTGCCCGGGCGCGCTCCTCAGCAGCCGCGGGAAGGAGGGAGGCTGCTCCCGCGGGAGGAAACATCTGTCCCCTCTTCCCCCTGCACCTCGCAGGTGCCCGCGCAGCGCTCCCGCTCGCAGCCAGCCCCTGCCCGCCTCACCCCGGCCCCCGAGGCACAGACGCGGAGCTCGCACCGACCTGGGCGGGCAGCAGCGGGTGAGTCGGGGCCGGGGGTGCTGCCGCTCGCTCCCCTCCCTCCGACTGCTCTTCCCCTCGCAGCGCCGCGTCCGATAAGGCAAGAGGGACGGGAGAGGAGGCGGGCAGTTATAGAGCAGAAGGTGGAAAGAAGGGGGGAAAGAGGCGCGCGGAGCCTGGCAGCCAGCGCCCGCCCCCGCTCCGGTCCCGGCGGTCCTCAGGTGCGCGGGCGGGGCCGGGCCCGCAGGTGCTGGGCTGCTCCTCTCAGCTCTTCTCAGCTCGTTCCCCTCTTTCCTGAGTAGTTCGTTCACTCCGTTGTAAATGATTTAAAAGGTGCCTGCTTCACGGTGCTGTGAGGAATGTATTTCCCCAGTGCTGTTCATTGTGATGTGCAGATCAGTGATTCATCGGGGAAATATTTATATAGAAGTGTTCCAGTGCTTGTCTGGCTTTGTTATAAACCTTGATTAAAAGCGGTGTAGTACACAAGCATGCTTTTGCTGTCTATATAGACACAGCGAAGGGAAAGTGGAATTGCAGAACCTGTATTCATGCAAAAACTGTGGCTTACCTACAGTACACCCTACTGAATTTACAACTGAGGAACTACTCATGGGGTTTTTAAGTCCCGAGAATTTAAGAGGTGAGGGAAAATATTCATTTCAGTGTGCCTTGTCCTCCATATGAAGTTACAAATGGAATTGTGGAAGGATTGCAGTTAAGAACTGAGAGGAAAGAGGGATGTGCATGCTTTGTGAATGCAGCAAAGCAGGACTGCTGCTGCTGGGTTGGGCTCCCAGTCCTGCAGCTCTCGTCCCAAGTCACTGTGTGCAGATATCTCCCTGCTGAAACTGCAGAAATGTTTAAGCTTTAGAGGCACTCTCCTGAGTCTGGCTGGTTTCTAGAGCAAAGGTTAAGAAGCATTCCTGGATCTACCCAGCACATCCCCTTCTCTGCAGCCGTTCTGTGGCACCACCAGATGTGTGCTGTGATGAACGCTTAGTACCAGTTGACAAGAGAGTCACTTACAAGATAACGTTTCTTCTGATGCAATGAAGCGTTCAGCTCATGGATGCTAAATGGGATACATTTTAGAATCATAGAATCACCAAGGTTGGAAAAGACCTACAAGTTCAGCCAGTCCAACCGTCCACCTATCACCAATAGTTCTTACTAAACCATGTCCCTCAACATGTTTAAACGTTCCTTGAGCACCTCCAGGGTCAGTGACTCCACCACCTCCCTGGGCAGCCCATTGCATTTTGTACCTTTCCAGTCCCTAATTTATGGCTTTAGCTAAATAATAGTAACCAGAAGTCAAGGCGGCAGACGGATAAGCCAATTTGAAATACCCTTAAAGACTTGGTAAACATAGAGAGATCAATCTGGCTCATCCATGACTACTTTCTGGCTCGTGTACTTCAGGGCATGACAAGGAGCAGCCTGCCAAAGGGAAAATCTGGCTCAATCTCTCTCTCTTTTTTCTTTCTTCTTTTTTTTCTTCTTCCCTGTGTGAATGGTGCAGTATGCAAAGTGCATGAGCTCCATCCTGTGGCTGCATCTGGTCAGTGTGCAGGGAGCTGCACAAAGTCTGGAGGAGGCCACTGACCAGAACTCCCCAGCCTTCAAGTGAATGAATGCTTTAATTTTGAGTCACCTCCATGCATCAGGAATTAAATTAATATTTTGCATTTATTTAAAGCATATGATTTCAAGGGTAATTCTTCTGAATTGTTTGTATCAGTGCAACTATAAGGAAGAACTCATGCTTCTCTGAAAGAGTTCATATGAGCTGCACATCTGGAAATATACTTAGAAATACAGTACAGATGTACAATATTAACATGCAAATGATCTACCAATGTTTCCTTCTTGTCCTCTTTCTGAAAAAAAAACAAAACAACAAAAAAAAAAAAAAACAGTTTTGAGAAGATATTTACTACATGTGAATTAGTACTGTGGATTGACCTTCCACTATTTTGAATTGACCATGCTTCTGTGATTTGGAAAGAGCAACAATGATTTACAGCCAGCATGTTTTAAAAGTATTCAAGCCAACATGATACGACCATCCTTTGCTTGGCTAGTGTAGATTCCACAACAGGATAACATGGGGAATTATATTGAAAACACAGCTGGAAACAATTCCATAAATCCAACTCTGGTCAGCTCAAAGTGCACTGAGCTGAAGGACTGTACAAGTGAAGCCAGTGAAGGAATCACTGACAGCATTATTTGTGGGACTTAAACAAAAAGCAAGGTGATGGATAACTTTGTCAGTCCTGGGGAAGAATTACTTTAATTATTGATCCTCTGCTTTTTAGGATTTATTTGGAATTTTTGTCTGGCTTTTTTTTTCCAGCATAGTAATGGTTGCAATTTAATCACTGTGCCATTTTTTGACAAAACTTTCAGTAAATATCAAGTTTGTGTGGTTCTGTTACATTGCAAATAATTAAAACCTAATTAGATCTTGTATTATTTCATTACAAAGATGTTTTTAAAGGTGACTTTAAAGTGGTTTTATCTCCTAATGTAAACCAAAGAAATGTATACTTTTAAATGCCCTCTATCCTGCAGCAATCACAAACTCCAGTTACATTCAGAAATGCTGGCTACAGAACATCCATTTGTGTGACTAAATTAATTCCCTCAGCCTAACAACATTTTGTTTTGCTATTAAAAGAACAGGAGAATATAAAGGCAGAGGTAATACTTGAAGTAAAACTTTTGTTTTAAATTTTATAGTCCTTATTAAATATGAAGGCACATACAATGTTCTTTGGAAGGTGCTTTGCCAGGATCAGTCTGTCAACACCTGAAATAATGGAGTGGTTTATGAATTCACATGCTGAACAACCTGAGAAGGACTTAGGGCTGTATTCTTCCCAAATTAAAAATACAACAACAGCAACAAAAGTAATTATGATACACTATCTTTAACTCATTAGCCATGCTTGCTTCTTGAAGTTTCTTGTCTTTAGTAGCTAAGACTATTTCATAGCTATTCGGTGATATGAATATGCAATGAAGTGACCTCTGAAAAGAGAAAAGAGTAGCTAGCTATTCTTTGTGAAATATTTTTTCTAGTGACTTTTTTTGTGCTACAGCTGTTTCTCTACTATCAGCCACAAATAAGTCTTCTTACAACTCTGTTTTCATGCAGAAACTGTCCTGGTAGTCCAGCTTTGCTTCATTATTGGTTGACATGTCTGATGAGTCATTTTCATTTCCTTAATACTTTCTAGACGATTTCAATGCTGTCAGCACGTTAGTGAGCTGCTAGGTTTATTCATCTGAAGTTTATTACACATAATGAGGTAAGTGAAAGGGATATGTACGAAGTCAGATTGATGACACGGCCACTGAAGTGTAACTTTTCATGGTTACAAATGGCCCTGTTCCTCCAAACGTGCAGGAAATGGAGAAAAGCTGGGAAAAGATGAGCACAGGATGTGGAAAAATGCAAATGCTTTTCAGTCACATGTTTTTCTGTATGAAGGTTCCAGAAAGTAATGGGAAGCATGAAGAGTTCAGTGTTTCCTAGTTAGTTTTTCATTCTGCAGTCAAATCAGATGCTTCTAGTTTCATGAGGCAAGGTTCATCTGTCCTTGGTTTACACTTCAACATCTCAGCTGAGTATAAACCTGGAGACGTGGCCAGGAGCTAAGCTCTCTCTTCTTATCCTCTGGAAAGCGCAGCTCATTCCGATCCCTCAAGGGATCAGCCACAAACTACAGTTCCATGAAGCAGAAAGGCTGAGCTCAGCCTGCAGAGAAACTGGTGTCCCTCCGGCTAATTTGTGCACCCACAGCTTCCTCACAGCGGCAGAGAAAAGGCAGTCTGCAGGAGAAGTGACATTACCCTCTCTGATGTGTGTACGTGCTCATATGGTAGAAGTCCACTGTACCTCACTGGACAAGGGAGGGCTCATGTGTGTTCATTGTCCTTCAGACTACAAGGAGCAGGATGTCTGAAGGAACAGTTTATGCTTTCTGCTTTCCAGACAATTGACTGCCAATGTGAACTGGTGCCACAGGGGCAGGACTGTGCTTCCTTTTGCTGAACTTCACAAAGTCCCTGTTTGTCCGTTTCTCCAGCCTGACAAGGTTGGTTTATCAGCCATTCCTCCCAGTTTTGTATCACAGAATCATAGAATTATTAAGGGTGGAAAAGACCTCTAGGATCATCTAGTCAACTGTTCACTTACCATACTATTTATTGCCCACTATCCATGTCTCTAGAAGTCCAGCCCTCTGCCCCTCCACCTCCCTGCACCTGGGGCATCTATTATATGCAAACTTATTAAATGACACTCTTCACCATCAGTTTATTAATAAGAATTTTTAAGAGTATTAGTTCCAACATCAACCTGTGGGGTACATCACGGGTGACTGGCCTCCACACGGACTTCACGCTGCTAATCACAATCCTCTGCCAGCAGTGCAGTTGCTTTCAGCTTTCTTCACTGTCTACCTCTCTAGTCCATACTTCACCACTGTATCTATGAGGACATTATGGGAGGTAGTGTCAAAAAGCATTACTAAAGTCAAGATAAACAACATTGCAGTCAACATGCAAGATATATAATCGCTGGTTCCATCTGTTCTCAGACTGAGTGCTGAGACTACACCAACCAGCCTGAGAGCACTGCCCTTGGTGGGCAAATCCTGGGATGCTGCCAGCACTGAGACAGGGGCATGCAGAGGAAAGAAGACAGAGCAGACTTGTGATGTTTGGATCTATCACCAGCTGGAAATAGGCAGGCAGAGATATGGCTTTAGGCTGGCAAGGCAAGCAGAGATTTCCTTTCACTGGATAATGCTATGGTGAAGATTAAGTTGCAGACCACCGGTGGTACAATCTAACACAGTGAGTGAGGGGTTCCCCATGTCTTACTGAATAAGCAGAACGCCAACAGTTTCTGTCTGTCTGTGCTGAAAGTAATTTTGTTTGGAATGTAATCCAAGCTGAAATGCATATTTAAAGCTGGAAGCAATACCAGTGTGGTCTCTGTAATATATACCTTAAGTTATGAATACAAGAGATGTCTGGAACAAGAATTCTTTTCCAAATAACATGTATCTTAAGCTAAAAGAAGCAGAGCTTCTTGCCTATGATGTCCTGCTGCGCCTCTTGTCTGAGCTCCTGCCCTGTGTGCTCCGGGCCACTACAACTGTGGTCTGTTTCAGTTTTTTTCTAGTACACGGCCACAGGAGTGAAATCCTTAACAAGAAGAGCAGGATTTGTTAAATGTTGTCCAATTATCTTTTTCCATCTTGTTGATTAATAAAAACATTATGAATTTTCAAAGGTTTTTAATTTGCAATTTTTAGAAAAGCAAGTCTCTTTGTTAGACTCTGAAAAATGATTACTTAGGGCTCCCCTGGAAGAGTATCACATGACAACATGTGGTTATGTTTTGTGGCTGAATGATCTCCTGAGCAAAACTCTCCTTTAATACAGCAGTTTATGTTGCTCACCAATTTTATTCCCCAAAAATGTGGGGGGAGCTTTGTTCAGTTCTAAGCAGTCACTTCTGTTTGCTGCTGTTGGGATTGAAGGTGATGAAAAAATTCAGAGCTGAGTATTTTGCTCCTCTACACATTTTTAAGAATCATAACTGGAATTTTCAAGAACAGACTTGGTTATCCTATACTTATTTGAGCATGTGTTAAACATATAAAACTGGCTTTCCACAAATAAAATACTGAATTGGCCTTAGCAGCAAATTTATGAAAGAGAAGTGGCACTCTGTTTTGTATTTGCCAGAGAATAAGCTATTATTGTTAAAGAAATGTAACTCTTGTTTCAGAGTAATTTTATTGAAAATAAATTGAAGGGAGCCAAGAGAAATATTAATGCTTCCATTTGTTGAAAGCAGTTTAATAAAATTGCCCCATTCAAATACTCACAGAAAAGATTCAGTATGCCTTCCGCTTCTTTATTTCAAAGGCATTTAAGCAACTGAGATAGCTGTCAGTTCATTATTCCAATAAATGTCAACACTAAATACCAATATCCTAGAAATCTCACTTTATCACGGAATTTACTGTTCTAACCTGCTTGGTTGGGTTGGTTTTTTCTCATTTAGGAAGCAATAACAGATGGGGGCAGTCTTGGACAAAAATCTCTCTTGTGTGTTAACGTGCCTCAATCTTTCTGCTTCTGAGCATCCGCATTCAAGTACTGTGTCCCTTAAAGACCACACTTCAGTACTCCTCTTGTTTTGATCTTTCTTGTGAGCATCAAGGAATGAGCAGTTATGAAGACCTGTATTACTCAGCTCCCGAGCAAAAGGGCTCCAGTCAGCCCCAGGCAATTTGTGGAATGCCTCCTCTCAATGGAAGAAGCTTCAATTAAAAAAAAAAAAAAAAAAAAAAAAAAAAAGCAAAAAATCATTGCAAAACTCTTCGGACCTACTCATCTTTTGATCACTGGGGATGGAATCTGGCTGTGTAAGCTGTGCCCTGTTTAACAAGCAGCTTCCAAAGCCAACTAGCCCTCACCTCTCTCTGGACGAGTACAGATTTCTGTAGTGCTGATGAGAAGAACCAGGGCAGCTTTCCTCCCTGGAAGCAGGCACCGTGGGATGGATGGGCTGTGGTACTGCACAGGGTTACTGTAACATCGCTGAGCAGGATCTGCGCTGCAAGGCTCTGTGTGACAGTTGGCAACGAGCCCTCCCAGGGCTGACATAACCATTTGCTGGCTCGGGATTTTCCAAAACTGTTGAGATAAAGCCAAGGAGGTGCAGTTTTGGTTTTGCTAGCAGAGCTAATTCTGTGTTGCATAGGCACCTAAGAAGTGCTGCGACACTTCCCATTGAACATGGTCTAAGTGCCCTCAATACAAAGCTAAAAACAAGGGGAGGTTACACAGGAGGAAAGTAATCTTCTGTTACTAGTTTTAAACAAAAAGCCAGGAGTGATTGTTCTCCAAAGCATTTGATTGTACAACTTAAAGTATTATAGGGTACTATGACAAAAAATGTGAAAGCTGAAAAGATAAAGAGAGGCAGTAGTTTCAGACCACAAACAGCTGATAGCATCTTGAAAGTTCTGGGGTTAGTTTTGCTTTTCCCTCACCCTGAACACTCAGAGGCTACATTCGGTGCACTTGTGCACGTCTGCAGCATCTGAATCATGTGCTAGATAAAGTGAGCATCTCCTCAGTCCACTTACTTCACAAAACCCCCAAGCAAATAGGATGTTCAACCACACTCCATGCATGCTGCAGCTCCATTTTGCTTATTTAACCGTGGTGACTGGCTTTTCATCTCAGGTTCTTTAACAAAATACTCAGCATGTAATCTCTTTTCTTTTTGCTGTTTCCATTAGATTTTCATTGTCTAGGGGCCTGTAGCAATCTTTAATTTACTGATGGCATCTTTCATAAATTCTAGTTTAAACATTCTTGTAATACTGGCACTGCCCACAGTAACATTCTTTATATTAAGGTTCATGGAAAAAAAACTTGTCCTGGGCCTGTTTAAATTAACAGAGCTTAAGGTAAGTCTGTTTGCAACAGGGCCACAAATAAAGCCTTGAAGAGCAAGTCTTCAGGGGCCCTGGCAAAACAGTAGTTGTTCTTCATTTTATTTAAAAGTATTTTTTCCTTGCAGATCAGCAGAGGCCTCCTCAGACAGCTTCAACAGGAGCACAGGGTTCTTCTTACCCTGCTCCCATTGTAACCCCTCAGCACCCCCAGGACACGCCGCAGGACTGGTGCATGCAGTTGGGCTAGTGCTGTTCCAATGAAACATGGTGCACAATATAATACAGTGCTACTGTGCTAGAACAAGTCACCGCTTCACCTTCACCACTCAATGCAGAATGGAAGGTAATGAGAGAAGAAAGAATAGGCTACATTGTTCTCCTGTTGTCTTTCAAGAAGAATTTGGGGAAAAATGCCTCTAAATTTCCTAGGCACCTGGAGCCTAAGCCCGGCTTCAGGCCACTGGGCATTTTGCAGTGTTGATAGTAATAACACGTCAGCACACAAAAAGGAGCTACTGCTGTTTGGAGTGTCTGCCATCTTTTAAATATTTGAAGGTTTGGTGTGGAGAGTTAGTCTTTAAAACCCAGGTGCTCTGAGTGCTTTGAGCACACAGCATACACAGAATAAGCATTGAAGTCCTTGTAACAACAACTGTGTTGGCACCATTGCTTCTGCATACACTGATTCGTTAGAGCTAATATTAGTGTGTGTAAGAGATCTAGAATACGGACAATTAGAGATCTAGACAATTAGACAGCAGTTAAAGATGCATCATGATCCTATTCTATCTTGTTCAATTATTCTTCCCAGCACCAGCCAGGTGAATATCTCTCCTCCCAGTGTCTCATCCCACACAGGTAGCATTTAAAAATGACCAATCTCCACCTCTAAAGGAGAATCAGCTGGAGCTTTGGCTGGCATTAATATTTTGAAAGCTCAGCTTTTCCTCTATCTTCCCTGCCGTCCTTTACTGCTCAGACTGCAGCCTGGAGAGCCTGGCTGAGAAGCTCCATAGGAGGACAGTTGTTCTTTGGCCAGTTCTTCAAACAGAACTGGATGTAAGCTATGCAAACCATAGGAGTCTACAAAGGTGATTTGAATCCATGTAATGATAAAAGCAACCTGGAGTCTGACAGAATTCAATTAAAATCAAGAGCGAAAGTCATTGGTAAGGAAGAGAGAGGATAGGATCAGCTCATTTCAAAGCGAGCTATGAGCACCTTTGAAATTCGGTAAGCTTCTCACAGACGGCTGCTCCTCTGAGCACTTCTCCACCAGTTCACACAGAGCCCTCTACAAACATGTCCGTCGATTAGCTCTCTCTGTACTATGTTGGGAGAGGAGGAACAAGCAGTGTCGATTCATTTTCTTACTGAAATCACCTGTGAGTTACAAAGATATAATTCATGAAATCATGTTCTGCTCTTCCCCTGAGTCTAAAAAGAATTTAAAAAGGAAGAAAAAAAAGCCAAAAAGGTAAAGAGCTTTGTTTCTCCAGTGAGATATTTTTCATACGCTTTATCTTTTTAAAAAAATTCCACCCCTGGCCTTTTGCCACATTCAGAAAGTATTACAAGCAGAAGGCAGGGCAGATAAGTTCAGATCTGTACGTTCTGTTCTTTTTCAAAAACTTTCCTCATAAAACTTTCAAAATATTTCATGGTATATAATTTTTTCTGAACAGAGGAGCAAGCAAATGAACACCATAAGCATGCACTGCTTTGTTTCTGGGTTCGCAGTACTAGCTCAAAGCTTCATGTGTCACGTTTAAAATAATGCTTTAAAAATAATGCTTTAAAATAAGAGCCTGAACAAGGCTGGGGCTTTAATGGAACAGCCGAATTCTGTATTGGCAATAGGCACAATGAGCACCCACTTGCTATTTGGTCATCACTTTTTTCCAAGAGTGATGTAGAGAATCACTGTAGTCAAACCTGTGCTCCTCACATTGAATAACACTTCTTACTAAGGCCACTTTGGTGGGCAAGTCTGGCTCAGATTTATAAAACAATTTCCTAAATATTTGTCTTTCTGCTAATAAATAGTCAGATTGTAATTTTGTTTCTACTACTATATTCAAGTGTCATTTTTATATCATTAATGCAATTCTCAGTAGGTAAACAAATTGGAATCCCTCCATAAACATGTGTATTCGCTACTGTCATTTGCCTAACTGCATTCTCAAAGAGTTTTCAACACTATTTGTTAAACTACCATTAATTTTCTTCACTTGACTATTTAGCGTATAAGAGTTATATGGCTCCCTATATGTGACTGATGTCAATTTTAAAATTAGAATTGCTGATGGATGTAAAATTGCACATCTGAAATCTTCATAATTTGTAATTTTTACATGAGATAAACCCATATTTTACATTTGTTCTAATTCATAGAATTATGGAATCATAGAATTGTTAAGGCTGGAAAAAACCACTAAGATCACCAAGTGCAACCATCAACCCAACCCCACCATGCTGGCTAAACCACGTCCCTCAGTGCCACATCCATTGTCTTGAACACCTCCAGGGACAGTGACTCCACCACTTCCCTAGGCAGCCTGTTCCAATGCCTCACCACTCTTTCCGAGGAGAAATTTTTCCTAAAATCCAACCTGAACCTCTCCTGATACAACCTGAGGCCATTCCCTCTCATCGCTAGTTACCTAGCGAGAAGAGGCCGACCCCCACCTCACAATAGCCTTTTTTCAGGCAGTTGTAGAGAGCGATAAGGTCTCCTCTGAGCCTCCTCTTCTCCAGACTGAACAATCCCAGTTCCCTCAGACACTCCCCATAAGACTTGTGCTGCAGATCTTTCACAGCTTTGCTGCTCTTCTCTGAACACGCTCCAGGGCCTCAATGTCTTTCTTGTAGTGAGGGACCCAAAACTGGGACCCAAAACTGAACTCAACACTCGAGGTGCAGCCTCACCAGAGCTGAGTACAAAGGGACGATCACATCCCTGTTCCTGCTGGCTGCACTATTTCTGATACAAGCCAGGATGCCATTGGCCTTCTTGGCCACCTGGGCACACTGCTGGCTCATGTTCAGCCAGTTGTCAGCTAACACCTCCATTCAAAAGGTACTGAACTGGCATGCCTCTTAATTTATCCTCACTTAGGTTTTTTTCCTAAAAAATACAATGTGAACCCCAGCAAGATCCAGGATTCAGCTGCAGTATACTCCTTGGAAAAGCCTGATGATTTAGCAGTGTGCAGGAATGTGGGGTATTAATCCAACCCTGCAGTGAGCATGCTACTGTTTTGCATGTGACCACTGAAGAGTCTCTACGGACTCTATGGCTTTGGGCCTTCATCTGTCTGAGCATCTTGTTGCAGCAGGTAACAGTTTCTTCTTTTTGTCTCCCATCCCTAACAGCAGCAGGATGCTGCCTTGCTGGCAATCTGAGTGGAATGAGCTTTTTTCAGGACAGTGTAAGAACAGTAACAGCTACAAAGCAGGAAGAGTCTGCTGAAGCATGCAGAGATTAATTATGTGTGATTATTTGTATGTATATATGCAGATTACAGCTCAGCTGAGAAATGGCTCCAGTCTTCTTGACAGGCTACAGGCAACTCAAAAAGCAAGTTATCTGTGGGTGGGAGGCCACTCCACAGCTTGACAAAAGGCATAAGAGAAGAGGAAAAGAAGACAGTGGACATTTAGTAATAGCACATCATCACCGTCATCATCCCTGCATGATACAATTGTGCAGCAACTTCCCGGAGAACTGGCTGGATGGCCAGGAAGTTCTTTTCCATCATCAGCACTGAATGAATATCCAGCTGGGTAACTCCAGCAAAACTGCCAGCAGTAAGACAGTTGAATTAGCTGATATTAAGAGGTTGTTACTAGTGGTGTGATTCTTTCAGTTGTTCACACACGGTTGTCTTGTGCCACTTGAAGTTTTTAAGTCATCCATATGGACTTAGTCTCTAGAAAAGATTTTGAGAAGCATGGCTTTTCCCTTAGGTCCTCTCTGCCTCATAGGATCATTCCAAATACCCAAAAGCATCTTCAGTGTCACTTGCTATTTACATATATGCAACTGAACTGAGCCCCTAGTTTCTGAGTTCAAATTCCAATGAAGAAAATACAAGTAGATGCCACCACACTGCTGCAGTGCTTTTTCAGATAGATCATCTGCAGATCAGGGGACTGAACAGTGCATTAAACCCCATGCCAAAGCTTATCCGTGCAATTATAAGTTTATTGCTAGGATTTAATCACTATAACTACTGGAAAGGAGGTATCATCAACTAACCTTTAAAATGTGGACAATTTGCCCTTCATAGAATCATAGAATAGCTTGGGTTGGAAAATCATAGAGTTCCATCCCCCTGCCATGGGGGTTCCATCCCCCTGCCACCCACCAGCTCAGGCTGCCCAGGATCACATCCAGCCTGGCCTTGAGCGTGTCCAGGGATGGGGCATCCTCAGCCTCTCTGGGCAGCCTGTGCAAGAGCCTCACTGCCCTCTGGGTGAAGAATTTCCTAATAATATCTAATCTAAACCTCCCGTCTTTTAGTTTAAAACCACTCCCCCTTTTCCTATCACTATTAAACTCTGTAGAAAGTTGGTCTCCCTCCTATTTATAAGCTCCCTTTAGGTGCTGGAAGGCCACAATGAGGTCTCCCTGAAGCCTTCTCCAAACTAAACAAGCCTAACTCTGTCAGCCTTTCTTCATAGGAGAGGTGCTCCAGCCCTTTGATCATCCTTGTGGCCCTCCTCTGGACCCACTCCAACAGCTCCACATCCTTCTCGCGCTGGGCTATTGTATAGATACATGCACAGAGGGTAATGAAACAGATTTTTGGAAAAGTGTAATGTGGATTCTACCATGAAAATCAAACATTTAAGAGGGTAGCCCGGTGCACTTTTTTCAAGTGTAGTGCAGATTTTATCACGAAAGTCAAGTGTTACTTTTGTAAAGGCTTCCTTAAAGTCTATTTTGCAACAGATGATTTGGCTTCTGGGGTGTGATGGAAAATAAATTATTGAGTTCTTAAAATTTTCAACGCTGTCTTTTTGATTCGGGAAAAGTAAACAAAGCACACACATCTAAAAGTGTGCATTAAGTTATCCTCAAAAAGCAGCTGAGCTGGCAATGAATCATACACTCACAGAATCATGGAACAGCTTGGGTTGGAAGGGACCTTAATGATCCTCGAGCTCCAACCCCCTGCCATGGGCAGGGTTGCCTACCACAAGTTCAGGCCAATGCCTAAAAAACAAAACAAGCAACAGGAAAACGTAGCATCAAGATCTTAAAGACTTTCATGTTTCTTCCTTTCCAAGTTAGCCCACAAATGCAATGGGTTCCATGTGCAATATTTAAAAGAGTTTTAAGAAAATGCTATCTTGCTTCCAGGAATACTTTGTTGGTAAAGCATGGATATAAGGGCATTTTAAGAACACTATTAAATGGATTCGTGATCCTGCAAACTGCTAAGCACTTCTCCTGAGTGGACTCACTTCATATTTCCTAGGCTTTGCTCAACATCTCGCTTAATTCAACTTTGATAATAAAACTGAAGATCTCTATTTAGCTCCATAACCAGACTCTGTTGATGACATGGTTGTTTCGTCAGGCCCACTGATCTGCGCAATTATTTTCAGTCAAAAAAAATGCAGTATTTGTATAAATATATATATGCGTTTTTTTTAAGTGAGATTTTAGAAATTGAAACTTTAGGGGAAAAGGTCATATTAAACAATGCAAATGAAAACTGTTTTTGGAAGGAGATGTTTTGTCTTGGGTAGCTTTTTAAATTCCAAACACAAACAGGCATCTTCACTATGTTTTTATCTACTGTATGTATTTTATGCCTGAATTTTTCTAAATTAAAAAAAAAAAAAATTACAGCTGTGTTTATTTAAAACACGGGGTTAAGAGTGTAAACTGTAAATTTAGCCATAAAACTACAATATTTTTCTGCTCTGTGATGCTGCTAAGGAACACGGCAGGGCAGTGTCCACCACTCTGATGGATGCTCTTCTGAACTCCGTGTTCCTTTCGCTTTCAATTTAAAACCACTAGCAATAATTTTAAAACTTGTTAAGTTGGCGTTACGCAAAAACAACAGCTGGTGTGTACTACGTATTTTCCAGCTGCAGTCTTGCAATGGGCAGCACATTGCAGCTTTTGCTCAGTTAAAATCTTCCCAGGGAGACCCAGTGGAGGTTTCCCAAAGAAGTGCAGGTAAGATCTATTCAGCCCTGAGTTATGCTTGGGTACAAACAGGAAAGCATGAGTTCTGTTAGTTGCAAAGGTCACTGGAAAAGTAAGGAGGAAAAAAACATTTCCCACCACTTAGCTGCAAAGGAGCTTTTCAGAGGGGAGGAGCAAAGGGGCTGTATAAGCTCATTCAGGGGATGAGCAGACAAAGAAAGGAGGGCTGTCTGCACCGTCAGGAACCCATCTTTAAGCTGGGACAGAAAGCATTACCATTTTGGCCATGTGGCAGAAGAAGTGGAAGAAAAGGAGAGAAAATTAATTATGTCCATCCATCACTGGCAGAGGCAAAGCAGCCTTGTTGTGTTCTTCGCATCAGTGACATGCCTGAATCTGCAGACATGAATATTCAGAATATTCACATATTCAGAAGAGAAGTGACAGCATATCCTGGCAAGACAACACAACAGCCAGGAGGTAACTGTGTGCTGTTTGTCCAGTGAGAGCTACAGTGCTGTAGGATGGCAGAGCTGGGTGTGCTGGCAGCATTTCTCCACAGGAGACAATTTGTGTCCTTGTGCACCTAGCATACAGTGCCTGCTTGCTCTTGGAGCCAAGTATTTAATTGTGTAAGTGCGTGCTTGGGCAACTGGATTTCCAGCAGTGCTGGAAATGCACAGTCCCCATGGACAATGTGTGCACAGATATCTGACTGCAGAGCAACAGCCATTTTTCTCACGGCGTTCAGTTTGACAGCTACAGCTGCTCCCTTCTGAATTCTTTCTGAATTCTGGTGAGGAATTGCAAGTATAAAAACTGAGTACAGATACACCAGAAAGTGTCTCTGTGGCATAAATTCATTGTACGATCAACTCTCTGAAAGAATCTGATAGATTCTTTCTTGCAGTAATGGCTCAGTTTAAAAATAAATGTGTAAATATTTATTTCCATACAAGTTTGTAGAGAAATGCAATGGCTTGTCTGTAATGGCAACGATATCTTTATCTGCTCTTTGTGTACACTAAAGGAATTATTACACTGGCAGTTACTTTTTCATAAGGAAGATGCCTAAGTAAGAAATATAGACCACATCGCTCACCAGATGAAGGAAGACGAACGATAAATCAAGAAGTGTGATTGATATAAATCTTTAGTGACTGTTTAATTGTAGAAGGTTGGAAGTTCTCTCACTTTGAAGGGTAGTGTGGTCTGGCTGTACTTGTACATGTGACGTACACATGCTTTTTCACTTATACAAGTTTTAATTATACGCCGGGAAGAAAATACTCATACTGGCAACAATTGTTTTCCCACTCTGTCTTACATTAGCCAAACATTTTGGCAAACCATATTACCCCATCTTTTCCTATCTCTAAATTCAGAATAATTAGATTTAGCAAAATTGTCTTTAAAAATTAGTGTTCAATTCCCAGTTTTATCTGCAATTATTAGAGCATTTCCCCATAATCTGATGATCCCATCTTCATCCACAGGGAAAAGGAAACCTCCACGTACACGTAGCAGTCGGTGCATATGAAGAAAGCAGTCACTGATTCATTCCTTTCTTTCCTAGTCCCCCATATACTCTCCTTGGCTATGTCTGTATCAGCAAATCAGATCAGCATAGGGACCACTCTTTGGACCTATGGCCAAGGGGCTCCAAGCAGCCTGCCCACTCCTCCAAACTCTGCTCTGGACCTGTGTTTTTCTCCAGCTGTCCTCTGGCAGTGTTCTCACAGGAGCCAACCATTAAACCATCCATTGCGGGACAGTTGTTTAACACATCCCTAGCACTCTGTGGTAATTAGTGAGGACTAACCACAGAAGGAAGAACACATGAAGAGAAATATTCCTACTGGATGGCTTTTTCCTCCCAAACCTCCTTCTGAATGTAATCTCATAGCAGAGGGCAGCAGGTCAAGTCCACTGGTGTTACAGATGACACCACTATGTCATCTCAGTGCTGATAATTCTATTTTCAGTTTCTGTGCAGACTTTAATGCACGCAATCACACTCACCTGAACACACCTGAAGTTGATTAATGCATTATTTCGTGAGTTCAATGCCTACAGTGGGACAGGTTGTGTCCAACAGTTCACACATGGTATTTGATCTAGACGAAGGTAAACAAAATTATCCATCTTGTAGCAAAAAAAGGAGAAATATGGCATAGAGTTAATGCTCCAATTAGCTTAAACACTTCTTGAACTTAATTAACTGTTATACTGCTTGAAGATGTTCTATAAATGAATTACAAATGTGCATGTGCAGAGGAGTGGCACTAATCTATGTTATTAAAGCACAGAGATTTATTGAAAGATCTCACAAAATCCACTGTAGCCATAAACGCAATCACACATGAGAGCAAGTCTTCTCAATCTTCTAGATAAAGCTATTACAGTTAATATCAGATTTTTGTTGTTGATGTTGTTGTCGTTTTTCTTTTCTTTCTGGCTTCTTGCTTATATTCATGGTCATGTCTTGAAATTCCTTATTTCTGTGAATACTTACATTTCCACATGTCCTTTGCAGGGAGCATGATTTTCTATTATATGCAAAACTTTGTGCCCTCCGAAATGCATCAGAATTTGGTGCTGCCTCCTGGGGGATGCCTTGCAGGGTGCATGTTGCTGGGTGTAGACAAATTGCAGTTTGACTGGAAACGATCCATTTCACCATTCAATTGTTAAATTTCCATCCTTTTTTTTTTCTTTTTTTCTTTTTTTTACAAAACACAACATTTCATCGCGCAGATCATTTGAATACCTTTGTCATACTGAAGAGGGAAAGAACTAATTAAATCCTGGATTGCTAATCAAGTTGAGAACACAATACTGAAATTTCCATTAAACAGCAGGCAAGTAATGGTGCTCAGACTGTGATAGAGACTAATGTGTCTTGCAAATGAAAACGCTATATCCAATCTGCAGTATAATGATATGCACAGATTTCTCCCTGCCCCCATTCCCACTCTTTCTACTGAAGTCGAAAGTGCACTCCATAATGCATTATTAAGCTAAATTCTGACCCAGTTTCTTAATTATCTGTAAGCTACGGGGAACTTGTAGCAGAATATTAACTAAGGCAAGAGATGTAAGACAGGAGAATTCACAATGGTATTAGAATTATTAACATTTTGCTAAGAAATCCTTCACATTTTAATATTTAACCTAGCCTAACATGTAGAATTTCTGTTTTAGAGAGGTACAAAGTATATTCCAACCAAGCCACCAAAACAACCCAGGAAGAAGAGAAAGTAAAAGTACTTGGGGAAGCACTGCTAGATTCACAAAACCAAAAACCTGTAGCATGTTGATATTTTTCTGGGACAAAGTATCTTTCCCAACCACTTCTTGGTAGACAGCTGTTACGATCTCATGTAACATGATGTGCTGAACTATTTATTTTAGATGAACTGTATAATATAACCTGATAAGGGTTATATAACGTGTACAACAATTTTGGGCGTGCATTAAGAATAAACAACTGCTGCACTAAATGACAACTTGGAAGAACCTTCCAAGCACATTTGTGCCTGGTTAGTATCAATTCAGTGGTTTCATTTATATAACTCCCTGCAAGGGGACATATAGTGGAATATGAGAAGTTTCCCTGGTTAAAAATCAACCATGGCTATACTACACCTGAAACAAAGAATACATGGACTTCTACCTACAAAGCTGCAGACGTATGTGGTTTTGAAGACTTACTGTATCTATGAAGAAATACACAGAAGTGTTTGAGTGAGTGAAAAACATACTGCAGGAGCAATGTATTCAGTGAGAACAATTTTTAATATAAAACATATTTCAAAATTATTTGGGGGAAAAATACTTTCCCCACCCCAAAGATGAAAGGTTTTTGGTACACTCATATAGAAGTTCAAGCTTTAATTGCAAAATTTAGACAGCAGAGAAAGATTGCAACGTATACCCAGAATTGTGTGGACAAGGATGTACATATTCGGCTCAGAGATCAAAGAATGTCCATGGAGTCCAATCACCACAGGGTTAAGAAGTCACCTCGCTAAGCAGAATATAGAATTTTTATATATTATTTTTTTAAAGATTTGTTCCATAAATTCATCAACAAAGAAATCCTACAGTTTAAAAACAAGTAAGAGTCAGTTAAATACTATTTTTTATTAGTAATAGTGTCAAATGCAACTTATGTGGCAAGTTTGTAGTTTGCAAAACATTGATGATTTGAAAGTGCTAATGAACTTAATGTACATTCATGTACATTGCTTCAATTTGAAGTGTAATTTCTCTACTGGAGCACCTGGATGTGTCACTGCTAATGCTAACACTGCGAATTTCCCACCTCACCCCACTAAATATTATTCTTCTTCTAGGAATAAAGGTGTCTGAAAATTCTCCAAAGTGACGAACAATGAGACTGAGACACCTTTCCTTTCTGTATAAGAAAACAAACAAACAAAAACCAACATTTTGTAGTTGAGTACCTACATCTGTGCTTCAGCATCTACACAAATTGCCTGATTTTCAAAGGCCAGATTGCTTTACTCTGTAAAAGTAGCACATGCTTTCGCACTTGCATGGTGTTGTTTTTCTTTTATAATAATCACTCTGCTCTATCAGGCCCGAACATCCATCCCACAGTATCCTCTACAGAACACGAACACGTTTGTTTCACAGAGATGCATTCACAGCTCCTTTGTGTTCGGTGGCAATAAAGCCAGCAGTCAGTCAGCTCTCCACGACCAGAGGATGTTTACCCACGTCAATATGTCCCGCACACCGTCTGTGACATCCTGGCTCACAGTGTATGTGGTTCTTTCATCTCCTGAAGTGTTTGATCCAGTGGTGGACTGTGAGGAAATCTGCACGGCCTCTTAGGTGGGAAACCATTCTGACGGATGCAGACTTGGCTAGAGAGACAACCCAAGGGCCTTTCCTTTGTCTTTGACAAGCAAAGAGAAGTCCTTACTGAAAATACGCTGGTATCTATTGCTCATTTCTTAGCATAATAACCAGTGCTATTATTGTTACATGAAAGAGAACCCCCCTTCCCCAAAAGCAAAATCATCTACTTGGACATAGAAAGTGGTGCCTCTGTGTGTCATGCTGCCTTGTGATTGGCTGTTTTCCCACAAAAACGTCCAGTAAGAGATCCCTTCTTCTCAGGACTCTATTTCTTCCATCACTTCCATGACAATTGTTCGTGGGCCTGTCAGGATGAGGTTGCTCACTGTCCTGTAGTCCACATGGAGGACGTTGAGACCATTGACAGAGACGACAAATTGGCATACCTGCAGAGAGAGACAAGCAGCATAAGTTGCATGTTTCACTTTTTGTGTCTGGTTACTTACACATCAGCCTTACCCCCTGCTGGGCATGCAAAATCTCCACAACTCTTCGTGCTGTCTTATTCAGTACTCTTAAGAAAAATGCATTCCCTGGAGTTAATGTTACGAGTTAGTTTTCCTTCTTTGTTTTTTAAATATTACTGCAGCTTTGAATCTGGTGGCTTTTGAAGTCCTACATCATTCATTTTTTTTCTGATAACACCGCAGTTTCAATTGTGCTGCGCAAACAACATAGGACAAGACAGCTCTGGCCATTGCAAACAGGCTGCTATCTCTAGTTTGCAATGATTTGGACAGCTCATGATAATCACCATTAAATGCGCATCATGATTCCAGGCCCAGGGCAAAGCCTGAGTCACCAGACTGTGCCAGATCCTCCACCAGTGCATGCTGAACCCAAAGGAACCAAATTCCAGGACATAATACCATGGAAAATTAAGTCATTACTAAGATGGATTAAAATGCTACTGTCATTTTCAGGAGATATTCCTCCCCAGACATCAATATTGTAAAAAAGGCGTCAAGGACAAGAAAGATACCCAAACTCCTCAAAAGCACTGAGCCTTTTCTGGCTCTAATCATAATATTACAGTATTTGTTTAAAAGGTCAGAAGTGTGTGAAGTCTAGATCTGTGTTTTTAATGATAAAAATAAAAAGCCTAAAGCAAACAATAATATCATCCCGATGTTTCAATGAAAACAATGCATTCCTTAGAAGATTATCTTACTCATAAGTGATCTTGAGCCTGTATAAAAGAAGTCACGAACAGCATGTCACTATAGAAATTCTTATATTTTATTTTAACTTTTTATAGTTAGGCAGAAATGCAACACAGAAATGAGTGCAGGAGAGGTGGGAAACAGCTCTGCCACCTTAGATGCTAGCCCTCAGCCAGACTTTCTCACATCATCTAACTTTTGTGCATCATCAGCTGCCTTCCTCCTCAAGTAAAAGGGATTTAATGTGGCGAAACTCAACTCATACTTCTGCAAAATGTACAGAATCCAGTTATCAGTGTTCTGTTTAAGGAAAATTATAGAGGAAGCAAGGCCAATCCATAAACATAATGTTTCATCAGAAGTGCTACTGATGCTTTTACTCTCCGCTCCTTTAAGCCTATGCACAGGGACAGCAGCAGCAGCCCCTGAAGGAATGGCAAACCTCTGTTTTGCATCTCACCCCGTCAAAGTCAGAACTGCTCAGCAGAGCTGAAGGTGTGGAAGTCCACCATCCTGGCAGCCTCAACAAGCACCAGAGTATGGCAGTCAGTTCTACCACTTGAACACTTCCATGGCAATATGGCTGTATCTTTCCTATGCAGTCCCATGCTACTTCAGCTGCAAACAGCACTGGGAAAACACTTCAGATTTTGCATGCAGAGAAAGTTTTCTGAATTTTAAGGTTTTTGACTGAAGAGGCAACCCATCACCCTCTTGAGGGTGCCTCAATTAGCATTTGAGATACGTCTATTTAGTTTAAAATGCAAATTCTTGCAATACGCATAGGTGTCTCAGCTCCCAGCAGTATTTCCTAATGCTTTGGTACGGCCTTCCAAGATTGTATCAAGTTTTATTGAATTATAGCTCTGGCTCCAAAACAATATTTTGTTTGATTTAAAACAGACCTGCAGAAATAACATTGTCTCTTCTGGCTTAATGCAGGTTTTGGAAGTTGAGTGGCTGATGTTTGTTTTGCTGCCTATTCTCAGACTTCTCGAGTTACTGGAATCCTAATGCATGGGACACATGTTTGGCCAGGGACAGGCACGTAGGCGTGTGATGGATACATCTGCACTCTGGATCCTATGAGGGGCACTCAGGGGCCCTCAGGAAGGTTCTTGGCAGTGGAACAGACCTTCCAGACCAGCCTGAGTCTCACACCAGGGCTGCAACTGTATAAACATGGATGGGTACTGCTGCAGAGAACAGCAATCCACATGCCAAAGTTGCAAAAGACAAGAGTTGATACGCCTGCGTTCCCAGTGTGTTTGCTTTAATGGATGCCCTTAACAGTAGTATGGCAGTGGGCTGTAGGGGCTGAGAACAGTGTTCTTCATACCATGTGTTGCACTCGATCCAAGTGGCATTGCACTTGTAGCTTCACTGTTTTTAGCAGATAAGTTTAGATGCAAAAAAGTCCACCCAAGCCAGATGAGAAATGTAGAAAAGAGGCAAAGGTGTAGAAGACAGCACATCTGTCCTAAAATTACATGAGATAAAGAGCCAGTCACCCTCGGGGCAGAAAGCTGTCTCCATGGCCATCATTTCACCTGTTCTCTCAAGGGCTCAATCTGAACATTCCAGTTCACTCGTGGGATGAAGAAATGTGGAGCCATTTGCTGGGTCCTACAGCCAGGACAAGGACAGAGGTTTTCATAATCCTGAGCCCTTTAAGGATGAGGGAAGGAAGCAGTGTCCTCAACTCAGCCTACTGTGTCCTCCCATCTTACCTGTCCATCTAGTGCAGCATCCAGGTTGGGAAATGGAATCCAGCACGGCTTCATGCACGTCGGCTATCACAAGTCCTGCCCCAACCAAGCCAGCACAGAGCGCTGCTCTCTTGGCAGAGATACAAAAGCAGTGATACCCAGTCCAGCTGAGTATGGCAACCCACATATTATCCCAGGAATTTTCATAAGGCGGCCAGTTTACAAAATCTCAATGATTTAATGCTGCATTTTTAAAAACACATTTCAAAAAGCTGTAAGTGCTCAGCTCATAACTACAGCTGCTAAGGGCTTTGTAACTACAAACATGTACGATTTCTCTGTTGGTTTCCACACATCAGTAACTATAATAGATGATAAACTGAAGTTAGAAGAGTCTCAAAGAGCCTTTTATTGCTCATTTCCACACAGCTCTCCAAGGAGCCTGACGAGAGATAAGCATCCATTTTCATCCCTCAGATTTCAAGAAATGACAAAGCCTGGAGTAAATTCCAACCATATTGTTGGTCGGGATGTAATGATACAAAAAACAGATAAGCCATAATTGTTAAATTAGGTAACACTGAAATGAAAAGACTTAATATTTTTAAATTAAATTTTACATTAATAAACATTTATTGTTAACTATTTCTGTTCCTACCCTGACATACAACAGCCTCCAGCAGTATGGATAGGAGGAAAGGTACCTATGCCTCTGTCTTTCTGTGTGTTTTCACTGGCTCATACAGAATATTTAACCAAATCTAGGTGTTCCCAGGAAAAGAAAAACTTCAGCTTTGGGCTTAAATTTGACCAGAAAGGATCTAGAAACTTTCTGCTTAAAGAAGCTAGCAAAGATATGGCATGTCATTCAGCAACAAACTGAAGACAGTGAAAAGAGGAATTATAATTACTGTTACCATAATTTTTAATGGCCAGAGTGAGAGTCCTGCTGTACTGGGAGCTGCACAACCCTCCCTGTCTCCCCTCCACGGTAAGCTTTGGCTGTCAGCCCCTGCTTGGTTGTGCCAAGCCGAGGTGAGAAGAACCATGAGACACTGCAGGGGGATGTCAGAGACCTGAGAGTGCAGCTTGGAGAACAGGAGCTGACACATGGAGTTTGGACCATGGACATGCACAAGCTGGGACAGTTAATAAACAAATTATTCAATAAAAACATTGCACAGCTGTCAGTAATTCTTACCATCTGCCTCAGGATGACCCTAATATTTATAAATGCTATGGAATATTATCTTAGCACTCACCTAGATCCCCAGATATTCAGGGGCAGTTTGTGGTATAGGATTGTGGAGCTAGGCCTTGATTTCTGGACTTAAAGAAAAATCCTTACAAAAATCCTTTATTATTCTAGGAACAATTAGAGGGCATTATGAAAGATCATAGAACCATAAAGGATGGAAAAGACCTCTACGATCATCTAGTCCAAATGCCCACTTGCTACCAATACTGCCCACTACACCACGTTCCTAAGATCATGAAGAACTTGAAATTTGGCTGAAGATCATAAAGCTCTTTTGAATAGATCTACATTTAATTGTACAGATTCAGTGAGTGCATCTGCAAATCACTAGTGGCAAAGCAAGTAGCAGCCACTCAGACTCCACTGACAGAGTGTTAGCATATCTCAAATCAGTCAGATAAGACTGTGGTTACAGTCACATTAACTGTACATCATATCAGATTTAACACTCCGCTCATGATCTGTAAGCACACTGATTTCTGTGTCAGATAGCTTAGGACATGCTCGCTTGATTATTATTTCTTCTTGTGATCTGAGGTGACACCAGTGCCACACAGATAGCTTTGAGATGAACCATTCCCAAAACACATGGAAAAATGTGTTGGGTTTGGGGTTGTTTTTGAAACCTTACTGGCATCAAATACAAATGATGAATTCAGGCAAATGTAGGAGTTATTTTCAAGCCTGGAAAATTCTGAAGCAATTTGCCTAAGAACTAAAATAAAAGCTTCTAAATCTAACTTATTTCAGAGCTGTCTGAAGAAAAGTGTATTTTGACAATTTTACAGAATAAAATTGATAGCGGAATTTACAGTGTAACTATTTCAGAAAGAAAAAAATTAGTCTAACGGAGGTGGATATGCTTTTCTTCTAGCTAAAGAAAGTTAAAATCAAATCCATTACAGAAATAACCAGTTTAAATTTCTGTTACAGAGATATCCTCAGTAACTATAAATAAGTGCTTTATTTTTTCCTTGTCCTACTAATCCTATAGGGACCAGGATCAGCTGGCCAGTTTGAGTAGCTCAAGCTTATAATTGTTTCATGATGGTATTCTGCAACTTGCTGTGATCTTCCAGAAGAACGATTCTCCATGTGTTATTGGGAAAGCCACACATTAACTACATGCAATCTGTAGGCGAGCCCAGCTCAGTACTTGTCTCTGTTAAACATCAGTCCATGCCATCAATGGACATTATGTTCATTACTGGCACTTAAACAAATTGTAGCTGAAGGAGCAACATTTTGCAATGGTCAAGAGCATGGGGATGTCTTAGGCAGGATGCCCATCAAATCAAGCTCTCGACACTTCTCAGTCACTTTTAATAATTCCAGGCCCAATTCCAAGATAGAAGCCTTCCTGGCTGATTCCTGTTGTACACTAAAAGCTATTGCCTGCAAATGTTGCTAAGCTGCTGAACCTGAGTAGGAAAAAGCTAAGTAAAAAAGAAAATATATTCTTTACTTCACTTGTTTAAAAAGGCAACAGATCTTCTTTGGCTTTTGTTGTTTTGTTGACAGATTTCAGCAGGAGCACTTCACTGCTATGAGCACGCAACATCTGGAATTCAGCATTTCAGCCTTCAGCAAGGCAGAAGGGGACAACCAGGCTTCCAGCACTTCAAAGGCAGAGCTATGCCTGAAATGTGATTTTCCCTCCCTTGCATTGCCCCAGCTCCACCAGGGATGCTGGGAGCTCTCATCCCCACCTCCTGCCCACGCTCCTGAGCAAGCAGATGGAAAACAAGCTGTGTGTTTTAAATCAGATTTAAATATGAAATAGGAAAGAGTTGCGAAACGAGGGAAAGTAAAGGCTATCTAAAGCTAATATTTTGTCATGGAGGAACAAGATGCAACACTGTGTTCACTTCTTATTGCATTCACCATTGAAAAGCAGTTATTTACAAGCCGAAAACATGCAGGCTTGCCATGAGTCAGTGGATTTCTTGAATAACCCCTTGAGCTAATTACTGTATTATTACCTCCCAACACACAGCCAGGGTTTGGTACACAAAACACGTGGTAACATCACCAGAGAAAGAGATTTCCTTTATTTAAGGATTAGAGAACCAATGAAACCAATGGTGGATGGACGGTAAGGTAGGAGGATTAACTCCAGGGAAGTCTGAGGCCACAGAGCAATGGTGGAGCACGTGGAGATGGGCTTCTTTTACAGCCCTACATACACATCCTGCTCTTCCTGTGCCATTAAGCACAGGAATACCTCTGTGCAGCAAACAGCCCAGCCTGTGGAAATGCTGAGTTTGCCGCCATGGAAGAGCACAAGCACACGACTCACCTCCTCAATAACCAAACACAGACGGCACTGACATATTGCACACACTAACCTCTCCACTGTGACACAGGAATTAGGAAAAGAGATGGAAATCATAGGTCCTACATTTGCATTTAGATTTTTGTCTTATTTTTTTTTTCCTCTTAGGAATTCATACATTCTTGCTAGAACTACTGAATCAAAGCTGGATGCTAACATTTCAGATATGACTGCATGGCACTGGAAGGTTAAAAAACAGCACCACGTCCTTTTCAACATAGCTGAGGTTATGGCATGAAACAGAACAAATTGCAGCTGTGTGCTCCGCTCTGCAAATATCTCTAGCAAATGTATAATTGGCTGTAGAGTGGGTTGTGTGGGATTAGGCAAGTGGCCAGGTCTTGCATAAACACAGGATTTTCTCTCTAGAGAGACACATTTCTTCTCCGGTCCTTACACCAGTGTTAAGTTGGCCTTCTGTCCCAGCACTGGGGAAGAAACTGGTTACCAGTAGAGCATGGGATGGCACATGGTAGAGAAAACCAACCACATTACAGCATTGCAAACAGAACCGTGTAACTCTGGCTCTGCATCTCCATCTGTGGCTGCTGTCTGGTATGGATGGTTTGCTTGAGCAAAGCTTCGCTACAGGCTACCTACGGAAGAATTTCTCTAGTGGGATGTTTTCAGAAAGTGTAATCTTTTTTATGGAAGCAGAAAAAAGGACCTGATTTTTTATAGTATTCCCAACTCGTATAAAAAATCAGAAATTAAACAGCAGATAGAACATTGATATAAAAACTAATTTAGGTGCAGATCATCAGAGTCTAATCAGTGGCCCTAATTGGACAGTGGTGGCAAACGACCAACCCAACCTGAGTCCAAGCAGGACATCCCCATGGGTGAAAATGAGCTGGACAGAGCTGCAGCAGCAAAGCAAACCAGCGACTGCATCCTTAACTTCATGAGCATTTTTACCAGACCAGCCATGAAAATGTTAAATAACTCAGACAGCTGAAGGCGGGTCTGGGTGAAACACTGTATCGTTAGCAAAAGCATAGGATGTCTCAGCATAGAAATAGCTTCTTTTTATGCTTTACTTGATGCTTTAGTCCTCTTTTTTCTCTGATATCTACATTTATACTAGAGGTGTAGTATAGATGAGCTACAGAGCTAAAAGAAAAAAACATGTGATGAGTTAAGAACTTTATATATCAATTTACTTGCAAAGTCAAATGTAGTTGGACCAAATGTTAGACCGAGTGTAGTTAGTTTAGGGCCCATATTAATTAAACAAAAATAGACCCAGTCTCACCCAGACAAAGGAGTGGAAGGGCGGCCTGATCTGTTGGGTATCCGTAGTACCCTCCTTTAGTGGGACCGCAGTGAACACGAGTGGTCGGCGCCATTTGAGGCAAACAGCTGCTCTCTGTTTTCATGGACAACAGTGCAATTGTTTCTCCATGTGTTCCACTAGCTAAACAGAGCCCCGGCTTTAATGCAACATGTTTCCCTAACCATTTGCTTACAGTAATAAAGGAAGCCAGCTTGTGTCATGAAGAGGAACAAAAAAGCATGTTGAGAAGGGTGAGGAAGGTGCCTGCACACCCCAAAGCAGCCAGGCACAAACACTGCAATGGGCACAGTCAGTTCACCATCATCTGAAGACCTCTTCAAGGCTCCAACGGGAATGGGTGTTGCCACCAAACCCAATAAACTGCTCTTTACTATGAGAGCAAAAGGATTTAAAAAAGCCAACGTTTTGCTGTACTGGGCTCTTATTTTATGTCTTTTTATAGACTTTATGAAACCCTTTCTTTCAGAATTTAGCCACTCTGCAGAAACCCAATAGTGGGTTAAGTTTTTGAGATAAGTCCACTCCTCAGAGAGCCTTGGCTACCTAGGAGTGATTTGCAAGATCCTAAGAAGGCTCCAGCAAGGGTAAGATCACAGCTGTTCTGGCTGGCACTAAATCTCACCATTAAAAGGGCTATAGACCCTGCTGGAATTTGAAAGCTGTATCAAAACACAAGCACAGCACTGTTTCACCGTGCAGCTGAAACCAAGACTGCTTTCTCTCTGTCTGAATGGCTACAGCTGTAAGACTTCAGAAACAATCAAGAAAGCACTTTCATAAATGCATGGTGTTCAGATATCTGGCTTATCCTGCCATAAGACTCCACTTACTCAAAAAAAGGGTTCTTAAACCTACTTTTTATTAATGTGACTAAATTTAGAAAATACACTGACCTCCAATTATGAAACTATACACAATTTTTTTTTCTGAATTGTATTTGCTGTTGATGAAAAGAAGCCAATGTCCCGATGCAAGTACAGTAGGTCACTTGTTGCCCAGCAGAGGTTTAGGTCACCAGCCTACGAACACAGTCAATGTTAATGTTAACTCCACCAGTGTTGAGGTAGAAGAAAGAACTGTGAGATACTATGAAGCTTTCTATATTTTGCATAAGGTTTCAGTTGTTGTAAGGAAAATGAATCTTATTTTATTACCTAGTGAAACTCTCTCTGTGTGTTAAAATTGAGTCCTTAGAAAAAAACACAGTTATTGGAAATGTAATACCATTTCATGATGTCTGTAGGCCAAAATTCATATCTGGGGTAAGCCAGTACTAAATCTGTAAGTTAGGAGGGAAAAAGGAAATTCACTATTAAAGGTGAAATTTGTACTGAAAAAAAGCTAAACCAACTCCTTCCTTGATATTTTACATAGTAATTCCCATTGCCTTAATTCTTGTCGTAGATTAACAGTTTCTCCAAAGTGACTAACATGGGTCCTGTTCTTCAAAAGCAAGACTAAAAATCAAGGGAACTGAGAATCACACCAAAAAATTATCTGTTTTCATTTGTGCAGGGAAGTTTGCAGTTTATATCATGCCGGAGCAACGCTGGAGTTCTTCTTCCACCACAGAAAAGGAATAGACCACACCAAGCAGCTGGTGCAGTAAAGAGGCAGAAGACAGACTGCTTAGCAGCTCACCAAATCCTGCACTGGGATTCCCAATGACGAGGGAAAAGCAGGATTGTTAAGAAAACATTTCATGATTTCAATCAACCTAAAGACATCATGCTAATGCTAGGGATGACCAAGTCCATAAGAACTTTGCTGTTGCAATTGGAGTATTCTGCAATGAAAGCAAAGATTTGCCAAACCTTGTCTCCTTTTGGCAACCAGACAAAGTTCTGGCAGTGACACAATGCAGCTCCCCAAATCACATTTTCCTTCATTAAGAGAAGCCCCTAATTAGACAAAAGGGCTGAATTCACTCTCAGACAAAAGGATATATGTTAAATGCAGCCTGCTGCCCAGTACTCAATTTTAAAAAAGATTTTGATGCTCCTGAAATGTTCTGTCCAGCATTTAACTACAATTACTGATATTCACTTCATGCAAGTAGATTCCAAAATCCATGATGGCTCAATTAGATCTCTTGAGGCTCGTGTTGTTTCCATGAACACACAATGCAATGTTAAGATGTGCTTCTCAGGAAGAGAACTGCCATCATACTTTTGCAAGGCAATAATCCCAGTATAGTTAGATTACCAGGGCTTTAGGGTAGACCCAACCTATTGGAAAGAGATCAGTAAAAAAATTGGGAACTACTCATTTAGGCTAATGAAATACACCCCCTGGAGATGGAAATTTTGGGATAATTACACATGCTCAGCTCACCAGCTTTTAGCTTCAGCATATGATGCACACAGACCAAACTGAGGAAGGCGCAGAGTAAGAAAATCCAGGCACCAATTCATGCATTGATCAGGAAAGTAGGGTGACTGCTACACATGCTATTGTCAAGGACAACATGCCACTAACCCATTTTTCATGTTGATGGCAGAGTTGAATATTTTCAAATTCACAAATATTTGATCTCTTCCAACTTCTGCTGAATCATCATGTTACTAACACAGCTGTCTTACTGAAATTTCCTTTATTTTTTTTAGAGTGGACAAAAAGCTAAAGACTGAGTGGCGGAAGAAAAGTGTCCAAAATGTTGACCATTATGTTCTTACCAGGTGCTTGAATAAAGCTTCTACATTTCCATGGAAGACAACAGACCTTTCTGCTTCAGTTTATAACTACATATGATCAAAAATTAAGACAATCACTTAGGGAGACATGTTTGAAACTTACTTACACATCTATTTTCAAGCACCACAGTAGTGGCATTCATCACACGCACACTTAGCTCTGATTCCTCTCTATTTATGGACAAGTTATGAAAGCAGTTTGTCAGCAACTTTTTTTGAGTGTTCACATTACTAAATACACTCATTCTGAATGCGCTCTAATGTAATTATCAAAGTCAGCAGCTAGCTGATAAAACCGCTGAAGGAAAATACCAACCTGCCTCAGTGTTTTCATGCTGTAATTGAAAACAGATGGCAGCTTGTGTAATTTATGCTCTTCTACAACAAGTAACACGTTGGGATAAGATAAGAATTCTTAGACTGAATTGCATCTGCTTCAACAACACCATATGCTAGTGCACAGTATAAATATTTATCCAAATCTACTTCATCTTCTCGTTTAAAGCTCAGTCACATGAGAAAGTAGAAGTACCCTTTGGATACCTTAAATTAGCACTGAAGCATCTTCCTGGTGCTTAAAGGGATAGAGCCACGGCAACAAACACCAAGGTAATCTTCCTCTCCTAGGTTTTATGGAGAGGTTTAAATCGGAGGTATGTTCACTGTGCCATCCTTACAGAAGTCTCTAACTTCAAGCTCCCACCAGGCTGCCTTCAGGAGTTATGAAGAATTTTGTCACTCGTGATATCCGTTCTCTTCCACTTTTTCCACTATTCTGTAAAACACTGCCGATTGGCCACAGCCAGAGATGGGCGATTTTTTTCCAGGGGGAATAGAAAGTGGCAATTTTTAGAATTTTAAGACTGGTTAACTTGTCAAATAGCTAAGCCATCACAACTTCAGTCTGAGGTCAGGCTGGCAAGGACCATGGAGCGGGTTTTGCGTTTCTCTGACAGCCCAGAGTTCATTCAACATGCTGAGAATTTCACAGTTCAAATTTCTTGCTGTTGCAGGAATAGAAGACATTGGCAGTTCCTCTGATACCACATGCTTTTCACTCATCTCTAAGCTGGCACCTTTTAATGTGTAACTTTTAGTTCTTTTTGTTGCAGGCTCGTAATATGAGGGCTGCTCTGAAAGTAATGCCTCCTATTTTATTGTATTGGTCCACGACTTCAGAGGCGGATGTTGATGGTATGGCAATAGAGGCCGAACCTTCCCCCCAGTGTTCCATTACATTTTGTTGTTGTGTCACATTGCAGCACAAGGGCAAGCTGACAAAATGGTGTCTGACGTGGAAGAGCATACGATGCAAAGGGATTTCACTGAATTCCTCCATGTGGAAAAAAAAGAGCACCCACTGACATTTATCAGTGTTTGCTGGACATTTATGGAGACCAAACAGTGGACGTGAGCACAGTGACGCAGGTAGGTGCTGCGTTTCAGCACTGGTGACAGCAACAGTGAGTTACCTCTGCTGGTGCAGACTTCGGAAATGCACAACTAAAGGTGGTGACTATATTGAAAAATAGTTTTGTAGCTGAGAATTTACCAAACAGTGTTCTTTTTCTCTTTGTATCTGTTGTCATGGAAATAAACAGAAGGCATTACTTTTGGAGCGACCTGTGGATTTTTTGACCACAGCAGTATCTGGATTCTGAAAACTAATCAGGCAGTGCCTATCGGAGCACTGGACTTGATGGCCCCAACAGACCCTGACAGCAATTACATTCCGTGAAACAGTGGTTACTCAATAGCACTTGAGATTTGGCTCTTAGCCTGCCAGTGAATTCATTTGAGAACCCGGCCTTGAAATAATCATTTGAGAATGTAACGGACGATGGCACAGACTGAAATTTATGAGGCTGACCTCCTCACCCTGCCAGCTTTTAAAGATCAGCAGCAGAACAGAACCAGACTAAAACGATCCTGGCTGTGTCCCGAAACCCCCCAAGCAGAAGCAGTATTGGTGACCAACTAATACATACACTCCAAAACCTCCTGCTACTAACTGAAAGAACGAACTAGAGTAGGATAAAAAAGATTGAGTGGCCATTGGAAATGTATGTGATACAAAGACCTTATGTGTAACATCTATAAACATTATTTGTTTATTATCAATTTAAGCAGTTGAGTATTCTTTAGCGTTCTGTGAAGGTTAGAATGGGTCAGTGATTTCTCCAGCCAAAAGGATGAACAGACCATCAGCAAAGTTAACAGTAAACTTGTCTTTTTCCTAGGCCTCACACCAAACTTGGGCGGCTGCACAGCTCACACTCTGCTGCAGTGATGTCATGCCAAATAACCATGTGTAACGTACAACTTCAGTCATCGGCTTGAAGTCAAGCCGTGTAGCTTTTCAAAAATACTTGAACCTTAAAACCAGAGATTAGCTTAAAGAATAAAAGTGAGAAAAGGGGGACAAGAGTTCTCCTGACAACAACTGGCAATATTTAGCAGAGACCTGAATTTTGCAGCCAGCCAATCGGGAACATTAAAGCAACCTCGGAACTTCAAACCCCTGCTGTTCCTGTCTTCCCTTCTCAGTCTGCTGACGACAGCAGACAGTAAAACAGAGCTACAAATAACTTGGACGTGTGCATTGCAACGCTGATTCTTTTCATAGCCCCGCATCGCCTCCAGCTTCTGCTCACTAATGCGCTTACAGCCGTTACACTCCTCCAACGCTGCCACAGGCAACTGCACTTCAACAGATCAGGTCTAAAAATACTTTTATAAAGATAATTGACAATATATTTATTAAATTATTTGCACTGTTTCAAACTTGTAACCTCAAGCTATAAATGGCAGTCCCACTTTACAGGCCCAGAAGAGGCATCAAGGCTTAACATTACAAGGCTAATATCTGCTCACACCTCTTCAGTAGGCTGTGCTTGTAATTTTCTCAGAGTTAACTTGCCTTAACGGTGCCCCTGAAGAGGCTGTTGCTGTAATGTGGTGGTGAGTGCTTCCACACCAGCACATGTATGCATTATGGGTCCCTTCCAACTCAGGATATCTGTGATTCTATTTTTGGGTGGTCCTGTATGGAGCCAGAAGTTGGACTTGATGACCCTTATGGGTCCCTTCCAACTTCAGATATTCTGTGATTTGATGATTCTATGATTATGGAGACCCAGGCATCCCAGCCACTCTGCCCGATGGGGACCACAAGATCATTGCTTGTGGCCAAGTGCTCCAGCCCAATCTCATTGAAATTTCTGCTGATACTCTCCATTCACAGAGCTTTGGAACAGGCTGGGATCCCAGCCAAGCCCAGACTGAAAGTGGGACACCACAGAGTCCTTCAGGTAGATTAACTCTGGAACAGTTACTGCTTTATACAACGTACAGTGGATTTTAAAGTGCTCAAAGTGAGATGCTACAATGAGATGGCAGGCAGCAGTCCTCTCAGAACAATTTGTCCAGCATAGTGCAAAGACAGGAATATAATGCTATCCAAGAGAGATAAGTAAAAAATCACAAGCTTTACAAACAAAAACAGTTCCAGAAACGATTACATTGGATTCATCTCCTTAGGAGGAAAAACCCTGCTGCTACTGCCAAAAACTTTTCTACAAACTGCAACGCCAAGACTTGGCTCTTCTTCAAATTCTTGCCCTTTCATCATAGCCAACTTTCCATGTTAGAGCTTCTTTGGTGCCATGCTCAGAGCAGCGCTGGCAGACAAAAGCTTCCTACTCCAGGCCACCAGGAGTTACCGTGCCCAACAGCCTGTCTTCTAAGTGCCCCACCTGCAGCTTCCACCCAGAGGAAGTTTTATGTTCAAGGAGCTGTCATGGTCATATGACTCCTTTAAATCTGCCAGATTGAAGTGTGCTATAAACAGATGGATTAAGAGACGTAGATTTAAAAAAAAAAATCAAATACTGAGCTATAATTTACATACCTACTGCAATTGGAACACTTCAAAAAAAACGAAAAAACAACTTTATTTTCAAAGGAAACTGGCATATCTTTACCTGGAGCTAAAGGCGTTCAGCATTTTTAAAAATGCAACATCAACTTTGGTGTCTTCTAATACATGGCCAGAATGTTCCACGCACAATTCTGTCCTCACAAAGCGTTTTATACAAAGATAGCAACTTTGCAAATAAGCAGATCTACCCTTCGTGCAAAATCAGGGTGATATATTCCAATTTTACTGTCTAAAATACCACGTACTCCCACCAGGACAAGGCAGTCTTCTACGTTATGTTGTGAGTGGGTCAGGTAGACTGCTGTAATCCCATCAGGGACTGCACGAAGAGTGGGAATGAAAGACACAAGGACGTGGTTTGTCAAAGAAAACCAATTCCAGAGGTGCAATACACAAACAAAACCTGGCTTAACTCAAATGTCCAACTACTGCATAGTTACAGGGCTGTCAGCAGAAAACCAAAAGCAAAAACAAGCCCAAAGACTACTACCATAGAATCATAGAATCATCAAGGTTAGAGAAGATCTCCAAGATCATCCAGTCCAGTCATTCACCTACCACTAATATTTTCCTGCTAAACCATGTCCCTTAGTACAACATGTTTCTTGAACACCTCCAAGGTACAGTAACTGTATTCAGCTCCAAATGCAGCTCTAAGCTGCAAAGTTCAGAAGCAAAATCTCTAAGATTATACCTAAGGCACCACAGTGTTGTTTTTATGAGTCAAGTTTCAGAACCGAACTAATCTAGTGCTAGCTCCTAAATTCTGAGCCTAGAAGATGATGTAAATTACTAATATTCCCCATTTCAGAAACTAGAACACACACATGAATACATTTACCATTCTTAAATTTAAGCCGTGTATATATTAGACAAAATTACTTTTCAAAAACAATATCCTTCATATGAAAATTGTAAATGCATGTTTAATTTATGTATTTTATAAAACATATTGAAAAATCCAGTTCGCTTATGAATTGCGCTGTTTGGCAGCTGAATGTGTCAGGTGCTGCCTGTACCAACAGGCTCTGCAGCCTCCAAGGGTTTTGGCTGCCCTTATTCAAGAGAAGTAAAAGCTTCAAGGACAGAACATTCTTGAAAGTTTCATAAAAAATCAGAACCCAAAGAGGAGAAACTCCTGTTGTATATTGCTTGCAGAGGATGCTATGGTGCTTCCAGCGTTGTGCAATGAGCAGATCAGGAAGCATATGCCAAATGGGTGGGAATACATGAGTGAGAGAGACGGGAAGAGGAGATGGATTAGAAGGCAGGATCAAATTAAGGGGAAACTGAGCTACTCATGGAGTACATGTGAAACCTTTGTTTTTAGTTTTATGATAGAAGAAAACATGATGTAAGCTGCTCATTTGCAGCCTGGACACTGGAGTAGGTGTAGCTATTATTTTCATAGAATCATAGAATCCATAGATTTGAAAGGGACAAGGGACTTACAAGTCATCTATCCAACTCCCCTGCAATGAACAGGGACATACACAGCTAGATCAGGTTGCTCAGAGCCCAGTCCAGCCTGGCCTTGAATGCCTCCAGGGACAGGGCTTCCGTTACATCTCTGGGCAACCTGTTCCAGTGCTTCGCCACCCTCACTGTAAAAGACATTTTCCTTATATCCAACCTAAATCTCATCTCTTTTAGTTTGAAACCATTTCCTCTTGTCTTCTCACCACTGACCCCGCTAGTCTGTCCCCTTCTTTCTTGTATTTCTGGCTCCATCTTTGTATACAGGCAAACAAGTAAAGGGCAGGGAGAGTAGAATCTGTACAGAGTTGGAAAGAGGTAAAAACAACAAAAGCAAAGAAGAACAGAAAAAAAAAAAAAAAAAAAAAAAAAAAAAAAGATCAAGAAAGCCACTTGGAAAGAAGAGTTGAGTTTCACAGGGAAAAGTGACTTGAAGACTTTCCACCTCTGGAGTTTTTCAGTGCCAGGTTGGATGGCACATTGTTCTACTGAAAGTTATCCCTGCCCACAGCAGAGGGGTTGGAACTAGGTGATCTTAAAGACCCATCCAACACAAACCATTCTGTGATTCTATGAAGAACCTCAAGGACAGAAAAAATGAAGTAGGAAGAGGGCAAAAGGCAATTGAATTGAATGACTGTAAACAATTAAATCTGAAAGGCACTCAGCCCAGGAAACAAGAGTACCTCCCACTGTCCAAGTACAGGCAGCCCAAGACCTTCACCAGGAAGCCCAAACACCACAGTAAAGCATCCCTCTCTGAGCACGCACCTTCATGCCAGCTGCAGCTGCTGGCCCGCTGGGGTCCACAGCCTGAATGTGGCATGGCTTGCTGCCCCGCACCACGAAGCCCCAGCCAACTGCATCGCCAACGATCTTGAAAGAGAAAAGAAGGAGGTAAGCACTACTAGCACTCTGATACATCTAAATTCAGCACAACTCCTTTTTACTGGACACTGTATGATAATATTTTGTCAAAGACTGTGTACAGTCTCTTATACAAGATATGGGAAAGACACTATGCCTTTTGCTTTCAACGAACTTTTCCTTTGTTGAACTAGGAGGCTGAAAAATGCAATGCTTTCCAATGACTGACCAGGCACAAAACTGTCTTTTTCCAAAGACTTTCTCTAATACTGAATCAAAATTTCTTTCCCATCACAGTCTAAGAAAAAGTACATCTGAGTAGAAAAACTTCAGTTTGGGTAGTTAATCCACACCTACAGTGGATGTAGTACCAGTAGCACAATGAGTTTGCATAATACAAATATTAGTGTCTTTATGTAATTTCACAACCCATTTAAGTCAGCACTACAGCAATGACATAAAGACAGGATAAACAAGTACAGAATCAGACCTGAAATGTGTGGCAGTACTGATAACGGATTTGGGGACTTAAAAGTACAAACCCTAGCAAGTGCAAATAAGCACTAATTATCCCTTCAGAAAATGTCTGTTTGGATTACCTTAGGCATACAACACACAGAAACAAAGACCAGAGACATACTGTAAAAGTTTTTCTGACGTATGGAGCTCCAGGCATCAAAAGCTCATCAGCAGTCACCGGTCTCTTTAATACTGTAGGGATACATAAATAAATATTCAATATGAGCATTCATCTGGAGCTTCTCCTAATAAATAAGACACAATGTTGGAAAATAATGTCCTTCTGTCCAACATCCCATACACACTTCAGTTCTTGCAGTCTTACTTGAAAGAAGCAGAAGAGCCAAGGAAAAATCTGCAGAACTCTAAGCACTAATGATGAGGTCTTTGGAAAACAGGGGTGTTCGGGCAACAAACTTTGTTGTCTGCAATCAGCATCCACTGAACACAACCACGAGCATTAGAATTGGCTGTTCCTGTGCCCAGTGTTGAAACAAGTGGCCAACATCCCCGGCATGAAGCAGCTTTTCTTATAGGCTCTCTCTGCACACTTCATCTGAGTCAGTTTGGAATCCCAGAATTCAGTAACAAGAAAATTCAGACAGGTCATACTGCATGCAAGAAAGCTTGGTAACCTGTCTTTCTTTTCCCAACACAAGAAGAATTCGTCACTTCCGAATCCCTCATTTTTCCACCAACCTTTTTTTTTTTTTTTTGCTTGGGGATGAGAGGGGATTTTCCCTGGCAGAAGACAGGGAATGTTGGCTTTGTCATGCAGCATTGCTGCTGCTTGGTTCAGGAATTATCCCAAGAGGTTTCTGCAATTGTAAGCACAGACATCCAACGCCCTCCTGTTCAGACAGAGACCAGTTAGTCTATAGCTGGCTGTGATTTATCAGTGACTTTCTGCAAGTGATTCTGCACTACCTCACTGTGCAATGGAGTAAGTTTCCCCTAAATAAGCTAATTATAAAGTTCTGTCAAACCAAATCAATACCATTCTGCATATCATTCTTATCCGTCTGTACATGCTTTACAAGATGAAAGGCAATGGAAAGATATATATAGTTCATTGTATTTGCCTACCTCACCTTCCAGATTAGGACTGCTTTTCCTACAGTAATCAGTGATTTTGATGATGCCTGCCTTTTAAGCCACAGGTCAAAGTTAAAATTTCGCTCAGATTGTATTCTGAGACATTCACAAGTTTCTTAATGATACTCATGGAAGTAGGAAGAATTGCTGTGTACAAAACCAATATGTCGTTCTTTTCTTTCCCATGGATTTTGACAAGTGGTCATTTAACCAGTTACAATTTACAGAGCATGTCCATTCAAATTAAAAAGCCTGGGTGACTGTCCTCAGTCAACAAATCAGCATCAGATAAACCATCCACGCAGGACACCCTTGCGTGCTTCCCTTCATTATACCCTTAGAAATCTTGTTTGGTGATTGTTTTCCTACATGACTGGTCAAGTCATGACCTGTTTTTATAAAAGGATTTCCCTGCAATGAACTCATCTGACAAGACGCCCCTGTTTTCTATTTATTAACATGCAGTTCAGCAACATGCTGTGGTACTTGGTAGCAGGAAACTGTTGGTGAAAAAGTCATTTTATAGTCCAGCAGAGGATTAAGAATTCCTCCATAACAGTTACATCTGCAAGCCTTATGCTAACCTATGCAAGGTGATGTGTGGATCTGTACTTGTGCTACAAGAGGAATTACCCTAAGGCAGATTGTGTTTAAAAACAATAATTTATGAAAGGGCAATATCAACTTCTTTTTCTTCCAGTGTTGTACAATCAGTTACATTAAAATAAACTTGTTCTCACTACTCATGGGTTGACACTTCACATAGAATTATACCATAAGTGAATGGAATATCTGACATGCTTCAGATATCGCACACGTTTATGGAGAGCGCATGAATGCTGCTTTATCTGTCCCAGAAATGTTCCCAGGATGTAATTAATAGTGTACTGGGGTCAAAGGGTTCAGACTACCAACACTGTCAGAGCATTTTTGGGCAACATACCTGATTGATATTTTGCCAAGGCATAACGCTGTGGCACTTTTAATAGAGGGACAAACACATGGGAAGGTGGCAATGAATGCCCAGCAGCAGCTTACTGTTAGCAGTGACTTTAAATGGCAGCACTCCTTTGAAGGTGACACAGGTATGCATCCACTGAAGCCTTTCCCTGTGCACAGCACTCCCCACACCGCTGGCAGGGATGCAGCAGCCAGCCCTTCACTGCATATCTCTCCTGTGCAACACTCCTGCCTTCCCACCTTCTGTAGGACAGACCAACCCCCAAATGCCTCACACAATGACAGAAGTGTCCCCACGTCTAAACACACAGTAAGCCCCAAAATGACCTCCTGCCCACCAGTTGTATGCTCGCCTCCACTCAGAGTAGAACAGGGACATTCATACTCAATCCAGAATAACACGGAGCACAAAGGGCAGCATGGGCTTTGAACCTCAGGTCTCCTTCTGAGGGAAATAGAGGGTCTGAAACAATACCTATTGCAGCCTGTTTTCCCCTTCACAGATGTACAATAAGAAACAATTTTAACCAAGCTGTGAAAGAATGGGTGCATTTAACCTTCCTGTGTGGGGTAGAAAATCCTTTCAAAAAGAAAGCAAGCTTCACCACTACTTCTGTCTCCCCAGACAGACCTGTGTAAGACCTAAACAAATGAAAGCGTTGCAATGGCATCAGACAGGCACTAACAAAGCTTCCTCCAGCTCTAGATGCTGTTGTGTTCTGAGCTGTGTTATTTCATAACAACTCCCATGGCCACTGGACAGTTAAACACTCCCATGACTTACACCAAAGGAATGTCTCAAGGAGGAGGTTTGGGTTGGCCCAGGGCTTGGCAGTGCAGAAGCGAAGCTGACTCTCTGGCTGCATGTCCTCCTAGGAGATAAACTCCAGCTCCAGCCACAATTATGGGCTTGGTGCTGAGATTACAGGAGGCAGACGTCTGGCTTGCATTCAGCAAGGCTGGGTGATGCTAATAGCCCCCCCCAAACTCATGATGCAGTGAATTTTTAATCTACCCTTGAAAAGATAAAGTTAGATGAGATGCTGAGCATTCCTCACATCCCCTTCTCCCAAACAGATGCCTGTACCCATCTCCTGTGCGTCAGAAGCTGATGCTGGTGCTTACCGGACTTGGGGTTGCAGAGCACTGGGGGGCTGCTGCTGAGCGTGGGGCTGCTGCTGAAGTACCCACTGCTGCCACAGCTGCTCATGCTGCTCCTCCGCACCGCCGACACAATCTTTATCTCCTTGGTGGGGCTCACTGCAAAAACACAGGGGGAAAGGGAACCAGTGTCAATTACTGAACACAGCTCTTTGGATTCTTTAAAACACCAGCAATAAGCCATGCTTTCACCTTCTTAACGGGTAAACGTGCCATACATAGAAGGGTCACAGGATGAATATCGTAACACCTTAGCTAACATAACGGCTGAACTGCTCCCACTGCAGGATCTTCTAGGAGGCATTTCAATATAGGGAAAAAGTTTTTCCACTTCCCACTTATTCTTTCAGTTCCTGCTTGATATTTTTGTGCAGCAAACACTGCAGGCCCCCTTCCCCTTATTTTTCTCAAAACCAGCATAGAATATATAGGGCAAATTGCCTTGGGCTTGCAGGGATTTTAAAGCATTGTTTGCTCACGGATACTGATTTTTGATCAACAACTGAGGTGCTATTGATATCAGAGCAAAAGCTACGCCAAGAGCTAAAGATTGGGTAAATTGAGACAATCCCAGAAAACAGGGATACATTACTATTTCTAGGTTAACAGTGAAACCCCTCACACAGAAAGGATGCTGGAGGACGTTTAACACCCCATGCAGTCACTCTACAGAGAGCAGTGCAGCTGATGAGTCACCTGACAGAAAACTGGTGTGTTTTCTGTTGTCATGGTTCTGCTTGCGCAGGCAAAAGGGGCTGTCGTGGCTTTCTGGCACCAGGCGAGACTTCTCGGTGAGCAGCTCCATCAGCCGCCGCCGCCGGCGGAAATTCATCCTGCACTGGTAGAGCAAATTGCTGTCCATAAAATGGTGCTTGTTGGACACTGGAAAAAGAAAAGGATAGAGGTGTTTGGTGGGACTGAAATCTGAGCATAGCCATCTGCATTGTGCCTTGGACACGTATCCAAACATCCTGTCCCTCTCCTGTCCCTGCTGTAGGCTCAGAAGAGGAGCATGTCAACCCTGTATGCCATGCGTTGCTGCTGGACCCAGAGCAGACTTAGCTCCCTCACTCAGACCTGTGCCAATGCCTCAGTCTTGGAAAGACACTCTGCCTGCGTCCTTCAGAGCCACGGGCAGCAGAAAAGTGAGACCTGTGTATTTCCTCTGTCTCAGCCAGCATAGACACGGTGTCCCAGACGCTTCCTGCATTCTGCTTCCTCTCCTTTGCCCGGATACGCAAGGTTTGGGAACAGGCACTCGGCCAAAAATCATTTCTAACATAATGAACAGAAGTCTTAATTACAACCTCTTTTGACACCAAGAGCAAATCCCAGGTTGCTGGCGAACACAGCGTGCCTGCAGCCTGCAGCAGCACCACCACGACTGTGCAGTTGCTGGTACTGAAGCTGCCTCTTAATAGTGGTGTGAAATGCAGCAGCCGGACGGAGTTGGTCCAGATCCCAAAGTGCACTGCCTCCTCCAGGGCTGAGTTGTGGAAAAGCTCCCCTGAGCACTCCCTGCATTATTGCTGCAGGATCCCACGCAGTTGCTGTAGAGGTTGGGACTGCATTTTCTCCGCCTTCATTCACCTCCTTGTTCCACAGAAATGACTTCTCACAGTTGACCTTTTCCATGAAGGATCTAGATCATGGGTGTCCAACCTTCTGACTTGCCTGGGCCACACTGAGTGAAGAGGAATTGTTTTGGGCCGCATATACAATATATAATATAGTCAATGTATATCATTTAGAAAAATTATTTTTTTAGATATTTTTATCAAAACATAAAAAAGAAGGCAACAAAAACATAAAGCTAGTGGCATTTTGACTCTGTTTTTGTGAAACCAATGCATCAATATCTGGATTGATGGTAGTAGTCGCAATTGTTAGTGAGTTCTGAAGGTACTCGTCAGAGATTTTTGACCTAATTTTACTCTTCCTGTGCTTCATCCTTGAAAACAGTTTTTCACAAATGTACGTATAGCCAAAAGCAGTGTTGTGAATAAGGAGTGATTGTGAAGTGAGAGATATCTTCCTCTGGTAAGAGAGGGCTTATAAAAGTAAAGAGACATTATCAATCTTTTCTTTGAGTTGAATGTCTGATTGCAACTCTATGCATACCATTTGAAAATTCACAGGTAATGTATTTTTGTTGACTGAAAATGCCTTGAATGCGTCCCTGGGAGGGACAGGCTGAATGTGGCTCTGGGCATCCTGGTCTAGTGGTTGGCGACCCTGCACATAGCAGGGGGGTTGAAACTAGATGATCTTTGAGGTCCTTTTCAACCCAGCATTCTGTGATTCTATGATGATTCTATGAAATGGAATCGCAAATGCACAAAAACAATGAGGTGGGTTTTTTTGAAATATTGAAACCTATCCTCAAATTCCTTTACCAAACTGGAAAGCACAGCTGCCTATTTTTTGCAGCTCCCAAGACTGTGTTTAGCCAGTGTATCAAAATGCATAAGATTATTTGCCATACCTTGAGCTTGTCATGATTTGAGTTTCATTTTGAACACTGTTATGGTTTGAAACTTGGCACAGATAAATTGATTTTCACTTTGAAGACACATGTTTAACTCATTTAAACAAGCAGTCGAATCCACCAAAAATGCTAAATCTGTGAGCCAGCTCTCATCTTCAAGTTCTGGTGTAAATTTTCCCCTTGACTCCATAAATGACTTGATTTCATTTTGCAAATCATAAAATCTTTTTAGCATTTTACCCCAGCTTAGACAACTTACTTCAGAAAAGTAAATTATGTCCCCCAGATCAGCATCCATACTTGTAAGGAACTCCTGGAACTGGCAGAAACACTAATCAAATACATAATAACGTTAAAAGCTAACAATCTTGTGGGGCTGCATTACTAGCTCTCCAGGGCCACGCGCAGCCCATAGGCTATGAGTTGGACACACCTCCTCTAGATTCTGGATCTACCCAGTTTATAAACTGCATCTCTTCCAACTGAATCACAGAATCACAGAATCATAGAATCATAGAATCACATACCTGGGTTACAGGTATTTATTTACATGGAATGCATAAACAACAACATAGGTACACGCTTGGAGGTCAGCCATGCCTGACACTTGCAGAAGAAGACTCAGCCATTTGGCCTCAGCCTCTGCCAGACACTATGCTGTCACCTTGCTCTCGGCTCTGCCTAGCATCTGGACGCCAAAGGCAGCAAAACCCAGGGTGCTGCACCAGATGTGCAGCCCACAGCTCTCAGCTATGTCTCCTGAGCTCATCCCTTCTTTCACACTCCTCAGCATGTTCCTTCTTATATTCATCCCTTCTCAATACCTTAAGATTTTGTTCCAGGAGCTCCACATACGCTAGAGCCTTGGAAAAAGGGCTGTATTTAGACATGCACTACCAGTATGTCATCTGACACTTGTGAGCGGCAGGAACAGCCTCAAAGAGCAAAAAGCCCAGACATCTGCAGCAGCTTCTGGTCTCAGAGACCGTATTCATGCCAGGGAAGCAAAGTAACCTATCCTGACTCAGACAGGAAAGAAGAGGCCAAACCTTGCTGTGGCGCTCAGGGCTCAGCCCTCCATACAGACACAGAAGCTGCCATATGGGGTCAGACCATAAGTCCATCTTGCAGAGAAGCCTAGAGGAGCCTGTCTCTTGTTTCCTGGGCCACTGCCAGAGACAGGACACTGCACAGATGGACGTAGTGCCTTTGGGACACAAAGAATTATCAGCACACGGGAGCTTTCCAAATGGCATGTGCTTGTGTCCAAGCTGCCATAGTGACCTTCTGCCCAAGTCCCACAGTGTGCCATAGGCTGCCTGGCAGTTTGCACATAGCACTTTGCAACGTTGCTTTTGCTCCTCTTTTGAAGCTCTACCTTTGTTTCAAGAGTAAAGACAAAAGGATGTGCCAAGCAGCCAAACTTTGATGTTTCAAGCACCATGTAGACAACAGACCTGGGTACCTAGCCCAGCTCGTTCCCTTTGAGAGCATCAGAACAGCCAGTGCCACATGGCTTTACTGGGCTTCATTTCAGGGCTGAACCTGCTGTTTCCTCAAACCAGCCATTTGTATCCTCTGGGAGCCACATGGCTTCGCTAAGTCCATTTACCTTTAGAAGCAATTGATTAGTGCGTTCTGACACCTTAATTAATTATTGCAGGCACACTGCTGCTGTGCTCCTTGCTTTAGACACACATAGCATACAACACTATAAAACAGCACTTATGGACAATCACTATTTTTGAAGAACGGAAATAGAGGAGGAGAGATTTGGAGACTTGCCTAGATCCACAAAAGGATTTGCTGTCAGAAGCAGAGTTAATATGAAGGTCCTCCCAGCCAACACTCTCAGACCACTGACACAACAAGTAGAAGTATTCTTGTAATATACTGCTGCGGTATTAGAATAACTCAATGCAAATTTAAAAAAAAAAAAAAAAAAAAATTCTTATTTTCTTATATTGACATCTCAAAGAGTTGCCTGAAACTTCAAAAGACAAGCACCACACAGCCTGATACTGGGTTCATAGTATTGAATGAAAGGGGGCCCTACAAATACTCACCTGGCAGCACAATTACTGCTACCAACTGCTTGCCATCTAACAAGTATCAGTATGGTTTCTGATTCGTTTTAAATATTATGACACCACAGCTCCTAAGTAAAACAGTTCAATTCTGTTTGTGCCATTCACCAAAGTGCTCTGACAGTCTTCAGAAATTATGATAACTGGAGATCAACACACACTTGTGTTGCAGACATAATAAAGCACTCAAATTTGAGAATATTTATTGACATGAAATTACATAACAGAGTCTATTTTATGTTGTGACACTGGAGCATATCTTAGAATAACAATACATGTTTTGACTCAAGTACTGTAACATTACATACTTAGAATAGTGAAGCTTAGGTCTTACAGTGATGTAATTCATCCCTCCTATAACTACTTTACTCCACAGAAGGATGAATTTTCAAGCAATAAACAAAGGTAATTGGAAAAGATGAGAACAATTACTCTGTGCTTTAGTATTTTTGTATGTAATTTGCATGACAAATGTTTTGTAGCCTCAGTGCTTATGACAAGTAGTATCAATGTGGAGTGCTCATTGATTTTCATAGTTTAATTCTTCATTTCTACTGATCGTTCACATTTCATGTGAGAATGTTGGAACAACAGTTTGCAGCCTCAGTTTGAGTAAATAATGCATTTGTAGCACTATGTAACTACACATATTCCTTGACTGAAAGGTAATACTTAAATCTTTAAAAATAAACAGGCATACTTAACTCAAACCACTTCCTTGTACATACAACATCAAATAAAATATCTCACCAAAATTTATTGGTGTGACCCATGGGACTTTTGTGTGTGTGTGTGAATTGTCAGCTTTCTGACTTATTCACGAGAAGGGGGAGGCAGGCAGCAGTGCTGTCTCTGAAGTGCTCCTGGATGGACACGTGCAGGCCCGTGCCTTAGGGCAAAGCAGCTGGCACAAGCCCCACATATGTGAATGCTGGACGCTGAGCACAGAAGGCTTTGTTGGGCTTGGTACACGCTGGCCAGGAGACAGCAGAGCAGGCAGGGGTGCTCGTTTCCCTGCCTCAGCAGCCAGCATTTTGCTGAGATCAGCAGAGAAAAGTGGGAGTGGAAACAATTTCAAAGCTGGTTGCAGGAAGCTTGGGGGGCTGCACAGACTTGCTCGGAAGGGATTTCTTTAAAGGCAATTTTAAGGTTGTTACCTTGACTGTTGACTCAGAGGCAGCAGCAGATAATGTTACTGAGGCTGACAAGGTTCGTGCTCCAGGCTCCTCTGCCTCTAGTGGAAGCTGCTGCTGCCAGATAGGGACAGATCTAACTGCTCCTCAGTTAGCTCGCTGCCCTTCACGGTCCAGCACAGAGAAACCCATACCCATTCTGGTTTATCTTAAAATATCAGCATCCGGTTTTGTACGTGATGAAGGTGATGTAAAGAGGAAGGTGTGGGGTGATTTCATGGGTTTTTCATTCATTAGTGCTCACATGGCAACACGTTCATGTTATGATGTGCTCTTTATGAAACAGAAAGAAACTGTACCAAAGAGTATAAAAAATATATGGTAAGCTGGCAACCTCCAAAATCATAAGAATGGTCCAAGAGAGAAGGGTATGAACATTAATTCATGGTCACAGCTGGCAAGCTGTGGAGATTCAGGCACAACTTATGAGTCTAATCTCCCGCATACACAGGGCACAACATTTCTCCCAGAAGCGGAATTATAAAACTGTCTTCTAATCTCTCAAAAATACAGTTTAATCTTACTTTGAAGCAGCCTGCAATGGCTACTCATGAGTAATTCCCACAATTTACCATGCCAGGCAATTAACTCAAGGTTGAAAACATTTAGCTTCTAATCCCTGGAATTTGTAACATCTTTGCTGGAAAGTTACATAAGGTCCTCTCAGAAACCTTTGTACAGAAGTCTGTGAAGTGATGAAGCAACTCTCAAACATATCGTTGATTAGCTTCATCACTTCACAGTGATGAATCACTTATCATTGTCCCTTAAATTACGGCTAATTTTTTACTCTTCCTCCTGTTCCCCTCATAGCTTCTTTATCCTAACTAAAACCCAGAACTCACAAAATGCTCATCCTTACAGCATCATTCCCCTTCTTCTGCTTACAGTTGTCCTTTCGTACACCTCAGCCCCTAGCAATGGTGACTACAATCACACTGTGCTAAAAACGTAGACACAGAACGATGCATCTAGGTGCCCTGTGCATCCTCCTTCCCCTGCACTGCATTGTCTCACACCAGCAAGCAGAGCTGGTATTCTCATTTCCTATAAACTACTCTCTACTGAGTTACATGAAAATGAACCTCTTCTTGGATAATGACCAATATTGACCACCTAATTAATAGAATTCAATTATTTGTATGCTGCCTCATTTATCCATAGTTTTCAAATTTCATCAGTGAAGTTTTTAGATGGCCATTCCATATTTGCATTACCGTTAAGAAGAGAAAAATCAGACTATTTATTTTGGCATTTCTCAGACTGTGAACACCTGATGTTGCAACTTTGGCAGTCCTTGTGCCTGGCTGCTTTGCAGCTTCTGTCCAACTATTTGAATTATAAACTGCAATGTCCATGCAAATCTTCTTTCAGCTTCTGATTCCAACATAAAATCCCAGGATCTACACAGGGCCCAAACGGCCTTTTCTTCTGCAAGGAGACTGATACACAGCAGAGATAAAAACATTAGCTTTATGTTGATTGCACGGAACTGAGGAGACTTAAGAAAGTACAAAACCCTATTTTAATAAATGGTGTGATTCATGCCATGAAATTCGAAACATTTTGATAACTGGCTCTTTCCCCAGATCCCTCCCACAACCTCAATTCTCCATGATTTTCAGGGCTGATAATCCATGCACTAATCTCCAGCATGGTGATTAATGTTTTCTACCAGCCGAACGCTGCAGTTCCAGCAGACCCCGTGCTGCAATGCACCCAGCTGCTCTGCTTGTCCCCAGAAACACGAAGTTGTCACTCACTGAGCCCATGGCTCAAGCTGGGAAACAGCTCCTTCATGTCAAGGGTGCAGCAGGAAGGAGATCAAAGTTCCCTGAGGAGCTGGAGAGCTGCTCTCCCCAGTGCAGTGGAGGATACAGTTAAGTGTGTGCTAGTTTGAGTGAGTGTGTGCCTGTGCTGGGGCTAAGAGGTTAGAAAAGTTTTGGCAATGTACATGGAGTTTTCAGCACTGATACTTCAGGTCTTTTCCTACTTGAAGCCACAGGAAGCACTGAACCCTTTCCAGCAGCACACAGTACACTTCCAAGTCCTTTGGTGTAAGACAGTAATTCCAGGGTATCCTGAAGTAGATTTTATCTTTCCCTGAGACACTTTGCTCTGTTAAAGTGGAGATAAACCTAGCCAGAAGCTGCAGGAGACCATTCTGAACCTTCCTCACTACTGGCTGCAGTGCTCTGCCCTTTCCCATTGCAAATCTCAGAAGACCACATGAGTTTTGACCTCTAAGAAGGCACAACTTTCCCCCCCAAAAGCTGACATAATACTTAAAGCAATTGTGGAATGGTGTGAAAGATCACCAAGTGCTCTGACAGGCCGTGGGGAGGAGTGGAGGCTGCTGATTGACAAGAGGGAGGTCCTGGCCATGCCCTGCCCCTCCCCTTGGCAAGGGCTCGCCTCCAGCCCTGCAGCCTTTGCTTCCTCACTCCCCCCTCCTAAGCAGATGCAGTGTTTAGAAGGGAACAAACCAGCTCGGTTTCTAGTAGGATAATTTTTTATTAGGAGGAAGTTTTTCACACAGAAGGTGGTGACACATTGGAACAGGTTGCCCAAGGAGGTTGTGGATGCCCCATCCCTGGAGGCATTCAAGGCCAGGCTGGATGTGGCTCTGGGCAGCCTGGTCTAGTGGTTGGCAACCCTGCACATAGCAGGGGGGTTGAAACTAGATGATCACTGTGGTCCTTTTCAACCCAGGCCATTCTATGATTCTATGATTCTATCTATGATTCTATCTCTTAGCAGAAAAGCAGTGGAGATGTACATCCAATTTCGGCTTGGGGAGCTTTCAGGCTTGAAGGACGCGATCTACCCAGCCCCGAGCTCCCTGCCTTGGCCTCACCTGGCTCAGCGCTGCCAGCATGGCCACGCAGCTGCTCCTGCCCCAGTGCTGCTCATTTTGGCCCTCGCCGACACACATGTGGCAGGAGAGAATAAATGACACTTCATTCTACACTGGACAATGCTTTTTCCACTCCTCTTCCTGTTTTCCTAAAGCTAATCTGGTTTCTGCAAATCCATTTTAATAAAGGCACCTATTCATATTGGTTTCCTTTTACACATGGATGAATTCCACCTGCTTGGAGCTCCCTCCAGTCAAGGCAGAGGCAGCACAATGCCCAGCCAGCAGGCAGCCTTATGACGTTGATTCTCTGCACCATAAAAATATAACACTTGCATTTCCATCTTTTATCAAAGTATACATGCTCTGCAGACTGTAGATAAGCCCACCTGTGAATGCACTCACCCTTCATTTCCAGCTCCTGGCACTGCAGCTGTACTACGTGGGATTGTTTTCTCATTTGAATTATGAAGAGTTCACTGGGAGCAGGGAATGGAGCTCAGTTTGAACTGCTCCCACTGTAAGTATAAAACTGTAACGCTGATCCTATTGCTGAAACATGGAATCCAGAGAGTGGTTCCAGCTCAGCCCAGTTAAGGGTGAAGGCAGTGAGCGTGTCAAGCAAGTGACAAGTGTCCAGAAAAACAAAGTGATAGAACCATCTGAGCTGCTTCTATGAAATACGATATATTCATGCAGTGAATAAAATATCTAGGCAACTTTTAAGCTGCCTTCAAAACATCAGGATTACAATACACAGGTCTCAAAAGTCCCTCAGGGGCTGAAATGAATTGAGTCTCCAGCTTCTATTAAAGCAGTGTGCTCTGCTCAGTGCATTAGCATCTTATTTTAGCTGCCTTAAAATAGGTACGCAAAATAATGTTTCTATATACATCTGCTCTTTCCAGCAGGTTTGCAGTCTATTTCCAAATACACACTCCTTACTCTAGAATGGAAAGCCGCTGTTGAATCGCACTCGTTTCAGCAGCCTTTTCAGTTTGTGTATGAGGATTTATCATCTTTAATTTAGCAAGTTTACAGAACATAGCCAACTGCTTTTCTCTGCTTCCAAATAAAGTATGGAAAGTGAAGGCTGTGGCAAGGGAAGCAGAAGATGAAAAGGCCCATCTGGGTATCTTTTTTGTGTTGCAGCTGTTAAAAACTGAAACCCATTCTCTGACAGAAAGATTGAATTTGATAGCTAATATGAACAGGCGTCTTCATATGTTATTTCTGTAACGTATAGATATGCAGGTGCCTTTTTCAAAGAAACAAACACATTCCTGCTTTAAAGACTACATAGGCTGAATGCTTTCAGGACTGTATAGAATGAATACTTGGATATATCCAACATCTGATAGGCTCCAGGTGTTAGATCAACTAGGAAGATTATAAAAAAAATCCATGTGTTTACTTTGGGGGAGGAAATCTACGGCCAGTTAAGTCAAGGATGTGTGGGATGGTTCAACAGCACTTAAATATTGCTCACTGTAATTAGTAATTTCAAGAAAAGGAGTTCCAAAGTGAAATCACAAATTAAGAAAGAAGTCTCTATTTCACATACATGGTAAGTTTTCATTAATGAAATAAGAAGTGTCAACTAATCATAAGCAGTAGAGCGTATAAGATAGATGTGATGTGTTACTATTTACAGAAATTGTAGGTGAACATTTCAGCAAAAGAAATAATAAATTTTTAGATATCTAGTCCACTTTCACAATTTAAGGAACTTTCAACTCCATCATATGTCTGAGTGCTTACAACTAAACGCAGCAACCAACTGGTTAAGGGCAATTTTGCTGAATAAAGGTATGCAATCCCCACAGAGAATAGAGAAAGTCCAACACATGCTTCAAGACTTCTCCACAGAGACAGAGAGATAGCATATGTCAATATTTACTGTTCTCACTATGTCACTACAAAATGTTTGTTTTCATCTCTGAAAGTAATTTGCACAGTGGAGTTTTGCTGATAAAGGATTAACGCTTGAGAGGAGGCCAGCACCTGCTTCTGTGCTAAGCACTACATATGCAGGGCTGGTGAGTCCAATTGAACTTTTTTAACCTAAAAGGTATTGTTATTGGGGGGGGAGGGAACATCATGCCTGGGACATCTTAACACACATTTACTATCATTATAAAACCCTAGCACTAATCAGATGTTTCAAGCAGGGTATCTGCTAGCCAGTCACCTCCAAAAGAGATTTTCCCACCCGTCAGTCATTCGGGAAAGCAAAGACCATGTATTTTCCAACACCCATCAGAAGTGTTCCTCTGCTGGTCCAGGGCTGGGAAGCTGCATTTGGGCCTGCTGTTGACTTACAGGAGGTAGGGAGCAGTGGGCTGCAATGAAACCACTTCTGCTAAACCATGCTGCAGTCCCTGCCTAAGGAAGGTGCTGGGCAGATGTCAGATCCAGTGCATCAGAGAGGAAATCACACAAAGCACATGCACTCAAAAGCAAGAAGCAGCTTGGAAAATAGCAACAGCAAAACAGACAGAATGCGAGTTGGCTCCACCATGCACCTCTCGCATGCACACACTGCACTGAGCACCCTGCAGGACGAGCACCCTGCAGGATGAGCACCCTGTATCTACACACCACAGAAATACTGAAAAGGGTTTCTAAATGTTTGGTGGCTGCCACAGGGGAAACATAAATATTCATCTTGTGAAGACGCTAACAATGGATAAGTCCCTCTTACTGGTATTAACCAGAGTTTGAGAATGTAAAGTACTTATCACTTGATACTCCGGACCTTAACGTTTTCTGCAAGATAGGCAGATGTTTCTTTGCCCTCCCTAGATTCTGCACCCAGTCAGTCCTGGAAGGAAGACCACAGAGCTTAGTCTGTGTCAGCACTTCTCTGCTGTTGGGGCTGTAGGCGCAGAGTAAGTGCTGCAGAAGATGCCATAACCAACTGGCACAAACCCAAAAATGATGCCAGAAAGAACCCTAAGCATATCCTCTTTCCTCCTTGGACATCTCAGTATCTCCGTTTTCCAGACTGAGCAAGGGCTATGACTGTGCGTGGATGCTCATGCTACGCTCTGCCTGCTCCAGCCCACTCTCGCTTTTGTCTGATCTATCCCGGTGCTGGCAGAGTATTCTTTGCCTTTTACTGCATGTGAATTTTGATCACAGCAGTTAATCCATCCCACTACTTCCCTCTGAAGGACAACGAGGAAAGATCCACCTTCCTAGAGGGAATTCTTACCTGTTAACGCTGAAAAGCTCTGTACCTCAGCATACTAGAAATGGGCTTTCATACAGTTGCCAAACGTGTTCTGTGCCCCTTTTGTCCTTGCTGTCACAAGCACAAAGCCATGTTTATAATTCCTCCCACAGTCTTCATTCCTGTATTCTGGCAAAGACCATCAGTGTTCACAAATGCAGAATAATAACTACTGGCAATTACACTGCCAACACAAGCCATCAAGAAACGTACAGTGCACAATGCCCTGCTACCTATAATGTTTTTATTCCGTGGTACCTGGGGGTATCAGCTTGTAGGAAAGGACATCTGGCTCCTATTTGTGAAAACAGCAGTTTGTGGGTTACCATTTGTACGCGCCAGTGGAATTCTCGAAGGAAACAATTCAGAACTTAAGCACATTTCATCATTTTCATTTATGAAAGGGGAAATATGTGTAGTAATACATGCTCAAAAAGATCAGGAGGATTATTTTTAAACCAAAACATCTGATGTTTTTACAGCATTTACACGATTCCTCTTAAATCAATGTTTTCCCTTTTAAAATTAACATCAGTGTTTGTTTCCTGTGTGAAACCTGGTTTGCGTCTGAGCAATTGAAGTGAAGGCAAATGCGACAGGAAACTACTTTGAATACAGTACCTCAGCTGCAAAATACAACTTCTCTGAGTAATTGAAATGAAAGTCAGGATCAGTAAAAATAAATTGCACAATGCAGTTGTGGCTGGAAAATTACTATGGAGACCGGCGACTTGATACAACTGTTTCTATTACTTTGTATTGCATTAGGTAAGGTAATAAATACTTAATAAGAATAGTAGAGCAAGCTTCATTTTATTCCACATTGTGCATATCAAACAATCCTGCTTGCAAAAGATTGCCCTTAGGGCAGGAAAATGTTTCATTCTCCACTCCTGTTCTGTCAAGAGCTGTTCTGCTGGTTCTGCCAACAAGGATGCCAATTAGTGTCAAGTAACGTTTTAGGACTGTTGATGCAATACACAACAAAAGGAACACAGTGTGGTGAAGTGGACTTGCTGCACTCAGAGACAGAAAATACCATTTTTATTGTGGTAACTGGACTTAGAATTCAGTGAGATGGAGAAGCAGAATACCATTCCTGCCACATTAGGGTTTACATCCCTAGTTGGGAACTGTGAGGTCTCATTTGGAGCTCTGTTGTTAGAGAAAGGAGACACTGTATAAACCTTCAAAAGGCACAGATCACATCCACTTGCTCAGGTGAATCCTCCATCAGCTCAGTAATTATTCAGCTTGCTCTGTCACCAGTATTCTTAATGCTACCTAGATAAACAGTTTCTGTGAAATCCAGAGGAGAATGAAATCTGCTCTATGTGCACAAAGCATGTCTACTAAAGAGAAATCTCAGGGAAATTACTCAGGTTTATTACACTTCCAGCTTCCTCAGCTGATCCCACTGAGCCGCCTCTGCCCATAAGCAGCTGAGTGAGGAAGACAACAGTACTGCGGGGCGAGAAGGCGACTTCCTTCAACAGTCAGCCAGCCAGTTCCCAGAGCCCCTCGTCATCGTCACATCATGACTTTCAGATCTAACAGAATGCTTTGCACATGATGTTGACATTAGAAGAGGACGGGCAGGAGATAAAACTTCAAAACTGGTCAGGGCAATCCCATATGGTGAGCAAGGCCAGCACTGTCAGAAGTCTCCCCAGAAACCCTGCATGACAGAGACAAAACTACTTCCCTGCTAATGGCACAATGAGAGCAAAGTTTGATCTGCAATGAGTGTCACATCCTGACTTTCTTAGCTCTGCAAAGATTTCAATAGAAAAGTAGATCCAGCTTCACACTACGTATCAAGTCCTGACTTTATTTCCTCTGCAAAAATGCCAACAGCAGCGTCAGCCTCACTCTTGTCTTTTTTATTCTTTATCTTTTTCAGGGAGGTTTACCTTGTGTATAATACACTGAAAACACTCCAGTAAAAATAGGAATTAAATCATTGCTGCTATAATGAGGAGAGGTGGAATACCTTCCTTCTTTGACAAGCCCCAAGCAGTTGGCACCCTATAAATCATAGGAAGCAGAAGGGTAATTATAGAACTGGAGGCTGATTACTGTAAACATTCAGAAGTAGCTCCTAGTAATTGGAAACTAAAGATAATGTGAGCATGATCACAACCATGAAGGAACTGTGCAGGTCACTATAACCCATCTTTTCTCTATTCCTTAAGACTGGGTTGTCTCACAAAGCAACAGACTACAGAGTCAATCTAGCACCTTGTAAATTAACAGCCTGTTAATACTGTGAATTGTTTGTTCTCTGTCAGAATTAGTGTTGATTTGACAACATTGAAAACATCAGGATCTGATTACTTTCCTGCTGTGCACTAAGCAGCACTGCTAACAGCTTCCACCAGTCTGTTCTGCCATCTTCGAGCAACCCTTTCATCACTCCTGTGGGTGATGCTGGTGCATTTATGGGGGGAAAATGTCCAGTCAAAGGAGGTGCAGCTTGCACTGAGAATAGATGATGACAGTAAGTGAAACGGATTTTAATGCCAGGGGTGTTCATTTTTTCACTATCGGGGCCACACAGTGAGAAAACTCTCCTCCACCACTGATAGAGGGACCTCCTTGATAAAAGTGCACTTGCAGTCACATTGTGCTGGACCACAACGAGGTATCAGATTTGTCCCTCAGAGGAGTTATGCCTCCAGGACCAACATCATAACACTTGAGCTGAAAGCGATACCTTCTGTTTTGCCCAAGCATACCAGAAAGATTACACAACATGACCAAGAGGGAAGCTTGTTTTCTGACCCCAGTGCTCTGCTCCTGTCCTTAAGCAGGAAGAAACACAAAACCTGTCATTTTCACTCTACACAGAGAATGTAGCTTTTTAGTGGCTTTAATCCCTATGTGATCCTCACAAAGCAATTTATCTCAATTACACTTACTGCTGATAACAAATTCTACACGTTAATTACTAAAGCATAAAAGTGTTTATTCTCATCCACGTCCTTGTTCTTGTTATATATCTCCAAATTCTAGTTTTCCTCTGTACTTGACGTAGAATTTTCAGAAGACAAAGAGCTTTAGAAAAATCCATCCTTTCATTAAACAACTTGAAATTATCTAGAACTTGGGTATATGACCAGCAAGACAAAAGCACCTTCGCATGACTTTACCTGAAGAAAGCACTACAAAAAGCATAGTTTTAGCTACCTAGCAGTAAATATCTCACCATGCTGTATAATTCCATGCTCTAAAAGCCTGCGGCCAAGCTGCTCAGCTTCGGTCCGTGTCGTGGCCTCTCCTTCCTGGATCAACCAGTCAATGAACTCTGATGCCACGAAGGTTCGCTCGTACTTGACCCCTTCCTCTTCCCTGGCTTGCAGAAGAGTATTTTCAGAACTCATCAACCTGGTTTGGAGGGGAAAAAATTGGTAAGGAAAATGATGCTTAAAAAAAAAAAAAAAAAAAAAAAACCTCACTCCTCCAGATCCCTTCTGGCAAATTTCACAAGCAAATAGATGTGAACCCCTCCCCGACTTATTAAACCTTTCCTCAAGGTATCAGTCTAAACTTAGGATGTGAATTACAGCATCTCAGACAAGAAATTAAGGTTTTATACCCCTGTACGAAGTTAAAGCTTTCTCCTTTTTTTCTCTACATGAAAATAAGGGGTTTCATTTTCACATTTCCCATATTTAGTTCTTTAGTTTCTCTAAAAGTTAACATATAATCCATTTCCAAATAAAATCAGCCTAAAAGCACCAGATCGTAACTAATATATTCAGAAATTCCTAATTAACTTTTACAGGTAGCAGGACTATGCCCCTAAGTCTTTTAGATGGTTTTGAAAATCCTCCTCTTAAGCTTTATATCAGCTGCAGAAAAATTGAAGAGGAAGGAGAAAAGGTAATTCTGTGGTCTGGGTGGTTGGTAAATGTTTGGCTTCCAGCACTCCACGATGCAGCCGCAGCCAGCAAAGTTGCACACCTGAAAACATTTTCACATCTGAGCCACCATGCCTCAGACCGCTCTGCATAATGCAATACTTAAGAGGAACATTGTATGTGCCAGCAGCTGGCAGGTACGTAGCTTAAATACGCTAAGAAAATTCTTCTCCATTCAAGTAACATAAACAAACGGTGCAACATAAAAATGAAACAAAAGCCTCAGTATTTTATTAACGCAAAAGTAAGGTTAACACTTGGGAAGAAAAGAAATGAGAGTCACTCCTTTAATACAGAAATCCACCTTTATGTTGTTGGGAAACTGAACAACATAGATTCCTTATTCACTAATTTCATTCCTGTTCCTAATTTTTCTATTTACTATAGACCAATGGTAAGATTTTCAGAATAACAGTTCAAGAATGGCATGGTTGAGGTTTTTTCCACGTAAGACTAGCAAGGCTTCTCCCCTCACCAACTATTTGGGAACTAAAGGCACAACTGGCCTACAGCATGAAAATTTGAAAAGCTCTCAATCTTGGCCCTTATCATGATCAGAAGTCTGAATTTCCTGTAGATCCATATGTGGGCAATCTCTTCCTTAAATTGTCAGTGTGTCCAGGATTGACGGAAACTGTGGAGGCACAATAAATATATATAACACCACCTCTCTAGGTCTTCTGAGTTCTGAAGTCAGGCATCAGAAATATAGGTGCTATAGGAACACACAGAGGAAAGTTTCGACTGAAATTACAATAAACAGCTTTGATGGGACCTGGCCTTTGTTACTCCCCCTGAAGGAGTTCTTGCAATGACTTTAATGAGAGCTAACCAGGAGCCTGGGCTGAGTGGATCTGACCCCAGGCAGCAGATCAGCAAACCAAGGGCTGCTGTGCACCAGCTAGAGCTGAGTGGAGGATATAATAAACTGCTCCTGTCGGTGTTGGGGTGTCATTGCCAGCGCCTTCAAGATGAGTAAGAATGTAGAAAGTCAAACTTAGCCAAAGTCAGGGATGAGGCTGAAAGCAAGAACACGTGTAACAGGGGACAAGATAATGACTCCAGAACTCTTGCAAAGGCTTTGTTCTTCTTCATATTTTGATCTGCATATGTGTGCATGGAAAACTTATCTCTTTCTCCCACACTAACCACATTTAATACAGAGACAGCTCCAAGGGACCATCTTTAGCTGTCTCTCACCAAACATTTCCCCCCCAGAAAAAAAATGCAAACCCAAAGCTTGTGCCTCTTCATACCATCTGCTGCATGGTTACCCAAAGCTGGTTACCCAGGCTCTGCGGGCACCTAACAAAAAAATCCTGAGGATTGCGCTAATTGTTCTTTGATGAGTCTATAATTAGTTGACCAGCTCATTGAAGCAGCAGATGAAGCTCATTGAAAAAGAAATGCTAATCGTTTGATTTTTGCAGAGCCACAGAAGAAAACTGGAAAAATATCAAGTGGAAAAACACTCAGCTTGACATTTCACACCCTTCTGCGTGTGCCCAGAATAGCACTGCGAAGGATTTGGGCTTGTGAACAAACAGACACGACAAATTGACAGTTTTACAAACCCAGAAACAGTAATCCATTGCTAACTGAAGTAAATCACTGTAACTTTACTGCTGTCAACAAAACAGTACCAATTTCCATCAGCCAAAAGCCTGGTCTTTCACTGGTCAAAACTGGAAACTGCCTTCATCTCTTCTATTTTCCCATGTTTCAAACAACCATGAGTCCGTTCATGTCAAAGCATATTATTTGCTGAAACTTGTGCTGTCCTACATGGACGTGTATTTGGCCAAACACTGAAGTTCAAACCTTTTATTTTTATTTTTTTTTTAACTTAGTTTTATCTGAATTTGAGTCAACCGCTGAAGAGGTAAAATGAAAATGATTCCAAGAACGCAGTCTCAGAATTATGTGAATGACTTCCTGAAACTAAAAGCATAAAATTTCATTTCTTTCACTGTGAAATCTGGTTGAGAATACCAGTTGAAGTCAATGTCATGAAATGATGTGTAGCTCCTAAGGCTGACTGCACCAGAAACACATCAGTCCTGTGTACCTGGCCTACACCTGTGAGAACTGCAAACATAATCAAAATATGGGACCTGCACAACTTGATTTAAAAAAATAAAAATAAAAAGCTATGAGAAGTCCGTGTTGGATTTATTTAAGATTTGGAGGGAGGATTTTGCCGAACAGGAGACATGCTTATCATATCATATCCAATCTCTTTGGTCAGCCCTGCAGAGTATGATAACTGATATTGTCAATGGCCCTAATAAACTCTTCAGGGAGTTTTAGGAAAGCTTAAAGCAGTAGGAAACCTATTATGTTTCATCTCTAGTTATAAACTTAAACTCAAAGCAAGTTCACAGAAAGGATTACCAAAGTTTGCATTTTTGTGCAGGGAATCTGAGCTATGGTTTTCAGTGGAAATGAGGGGAAGATACAGTCAGAGACTGATTTTAAACCTTTTAATTAGGCAAGTTCAACCACGGAAGACATTCACAATAGGTAAAGGAGGTGATGCCACAGAAGAGGAGAGTACAGAGTACAAGGACCTCTATGGTCACACAAAATGAGGACAGGGAAAGGTTGCTCCTTGTCTGGCAGACAGACGTGGTGTCCCATGTCCCAGGGAGAGGACGGCATCTTCACTGCTATCTGAATGCTGGGAATCTGCCATCTGCTCCTCTGTCCGTGTTGTAACAGTCTGCTGATCCTTTTAAATATTTTTGCTTAGTTTACTCATTTAGGGTAGAAGTCTGCATGAATGATGTTGGGTAACGTCTGCAATTTTTGGCAAGCACAAACTGTGCTGGCTTCTGAATGTAGCAGTACTCCAGCCCTGATGTGATGGGTGGGGAAGTGCAGGAAATAGTATTACAATGCCTATCTTAAATGAGCAAAGCCTAATGAAGGCAGAAACAACTGAAAGGCTGAGACACATTTCTAAAATATGTTGTATGCAGACAGATTTCCTTTGTCATAGTCACATTTCTCTTGAAATTAGACCTATGGGCATTTTGATAAACAAGCTGAATATGCTGGTAAGTGATTTCACATCTGTGCATAAACACTTTCTCCTGTTATTGCCTTTTAGCTTCTATTTTAATTATGCTACAGTAGTATTTTCTTTCCCAACAACGTAAGAAAAGTTATATTATCTGTATTTCACTGCAGAACTCTTTCCGTACTAGTTTGACTTTCAGTATTAGATTTTGAGTTTAAAATGAATCCATGAAACTGCAAAGGTGTTGCTAGTAGGTGTGCATGGAAAAGGATATAATGAAATCAGTGCTTTGCCCAGCTGGCTTTGCTACATAAGCTAAAGTGAAGCCCAAACAGCCCAGGTATGCAGACTTATCTCCCATGAATAGAAGAAAAATTTCCAGTAATCCATGGTGAATTTTTACTAGCTTTGACTGTCACAAACTGGTTTTGAAATGCCATGTATTTTTTAATCTACACTATATCAAGCACTGGGGATGGGTTTTAAAAGTTTCAAAACCCTTTAGATACGCTGCTTAGGAGAAACCACCTCATGAGGACGAGCTATACTTAGATATAGGTGCCACTTTTGGCACTAACTCCTTTTCCAAGATGAATACCATTATAAACATTGTTCTGCAGGTGTCATGTAGGGCAAAGTGGACACTGTATTGGTTTGGGGATGGTTGCTCACACAGAGAAATGCAGATGGAAGTAGAAACTCTAGCAGAACAATTTTTCCTGCCTTGGCTCATTTCATGCAAGGCACTGCTACCAGCCTCACCAAGAAAGAACTATTTTGCTCACAGAAGCCAAAAACTGAAAACAAGGTTGCAGTCCAGACACACCAATCAACTTTTCATAGCATGGGCTGCGCCTGGGGGCAGTGTGTTGCAGAGTCTGCAGGAGCAAACACTGTGCTATGTAGAGCACAGGAGGTTTTGCAGAAGGGCATTTAAACTGATCATTCTGTGTATCCAATGAAGAATTTTTCCCAGCAGTGTGTTTTGCCTGATTTGTTTTCACGTTAATAGTTGCAATCATGGAAAATTTACATGGCAAGTACAATGAAAGGAGTGGCATTCTCAATTGTTTGGGTTTTTTTGTATTTCGGACTAACTGCACTTTGACCTACCTGCCCTTCATAGCCTTGTAACCTGATAACACTATTTATCATCAGCTTTTAAAGCTGGTGTCATCCTTGTACCAGGTATAGAGCTCCAGTAAATATACCCAATCCCCAGTTTGTGGAAAGTTGCAGAGCTGGCGAGGTGTTTGGAAGGCACTTCCAACAACACACCCAGTCCCCTGGCAGCTCTGAGCTCTTGGCTCTTGGCAGCCTTCCACTTTCTGCGGATGTTCTGCACCTGCCCTCTTGTGCAGGGGAACTAGAAGGGATAGGCACTGATCTGGCATTTCAGAAAACCCTGCGACACACTAGCAGTAATGGGCTGTTCAATGGGGGTTTCATGGCTGCGGTACCAGCCTTCTGTTTAGTCACTTATTATAGATTGGGAAGTAAAGTTAAGATGCCTGGTTATCTGACAGAAGTAATCCAGTGGGATATTCAGTATCTCAGCACAATCATTAATTTCAAATCTTAATTAGATGTTCTTGGCTTACTTTTTTTGGGCAACTGCTTTTAGTGTGATCTCTCTGATACAGAAGCTTTGCAGGCTGGAACAGTGAAGTTTAATTTCACTTATTCATACCTCCCAGTGAAGTCTCAACAGATATTCAGCCGTTTGTTCATTACATTTTGATGTACTACAGTTGTAGGGTTTGTGATTACAGTTTTACAGACCCAATCATTTGTGACTATTTTTATAAAATATAGTGCAAGGACTTAAATTTACTTTGGGTTTTCCTATGGCATGTATTTACAACTGAGGACATAAAAAAATGTCATTTCATTATAAACTAAATGCTTTAGGTGAACATGGTAGAAAACTGAAAGGGAGATGGGAAAGAGAGAAGGGTTACAAAATACAGCCATGGGATTGCACAGCCTCACTGCTGCATATTCAAAATTCTACGATTCTATTCCATGAAAATCAGATGAACAAACACCACTTGCCCCTGTAGCGCTGTTACTGACACCTGAAGGAGACTGAATGCAACGTACTTTTCATACAGTCTTTGTCCTCTCATGAACACCTTCACCTCATTATCCAGTGGAAACGTCCCATCGTCCTTTCTGAAGCGGTAGAACAGTTTGGCATCCTTGAATTCTTTATGCTCGTCACAAACTGCAACATAAAATTAAAAAAAAAAACTTCATAGGGATGTTAAAGGGTTGAGAATCCATTTAGCAGGTTCACTGGTGAGTTTCAAAGCAAGCACGATTGGAGCCCAGCCCCCTGTGCTTAGGATACAACCTAATAAATTAGGTTGTACAACCTAAATGATTTAGAACCTAAGGTTCTAATAAATGATGAAAGACTGAAGAAGGCTTTCAGAAAAATAACAAAATTTCTAGCTACAAGGGATTCATGTTTATCAGTTTCATGAGTATTAGTGTGGACACCAATAGCAACAAAGCATCAATCTGCTAAATACCTGGAAAATCTTCTGATGTAAACTGTTTAAAAGATACTACTGTAGAGCAACCAATAACTTAAAGATTGGCAAACTGCTTAATGTTACTTGTGTTAGTTAAACCATGTGGCAGGAAAGCAGAGACTCACTGCAGGATCAGTTAGTACCAAAGCCTTCTGCCCTCTTAAAATTGTCTCAATTGCTTTGTCATGTCAGCTAGCAAATGGGAGGTACAATAGGAGCACACTGAGAAATGCTAAGTAAGGATTTACAAGAGAGCAGATGTCAATGGGTTCCTAAAAATGCAGGAAGCAAGGACATGCATCAAGGAATGGCTGCCCAGGCAAGGTGCTGCTAAGAGCTGTCAGCCTACCGGCTTGGGCTCGCCTGCTACACCGCAGGCACTGGAGCAGTGGCTGGCACTGCTTCCACTTGGCGTTGGTATGGAAAGGATGCTCTGAGCACCCTGCAGAACTGATTAAACCTACCTGACTGAGCCCTTGCTCACTTCACCAACCATTTTATTGACTTTGAGAGTAATGGATGAAAATTTCCAACAGGCACCTTCTTTACGTGTGATACACATGCACATGCATATAATTTATATCAAAACTAGAGTGTGCAATTGGATTCTAAAGCAAAAAACATTTGAAGGCTATTAAAGTTTTAAACAAGCACTCAGCAATAAGATATCTATTGCTCAATTAAATTAAGTCACTCAGGCATCCATGCAACTCTTCACTGACATTTTCTCAATAGAGGATTAAGTAGTCAGATTTGAATACCCCGTAATTATTCTTTAACTATCTGTCGTGAATCCCAGTTTCCATAACAACCCGGAATTTTAATTTAATAGCTGAGCAGAAGCTGTAGAAGTGGCACACGTTCTGTATGTGCATTTCTTCCTTTAATTAAGGTGTTGTTAATGCACTGCTGATAGCAGCAGTATTCCTGCACAGACAATGACCCCTGCACAAATTCAACAGTCATCTGCTAGCAGTTGCTCTATTTTCTATTTAAAAAGAAACAAATGGTACATTTTGTCTTCTTGAAATAGGCAATACTATGCGCTTGGAATAGAGGACTTGGATCTTCTTTGTTTGTGTGCTTTCCAGCCTCTTTGTGCGCTAAAAGGCAACTAAATGCTGCCACTGATTTGGTAGCCTCCTTTTCATAAGTGTAAATTGTTATTCAAGGCGCTGAATGGAACAGGTCTCAAACACACAACAAGTTTAGGAGAAAATTAATCAGGGTGCAGTCGGACATCTAACTCTTGCAGCTGTAGCAGCACCAAATGTTTGTGCAGCTGGTGCGAGGAAGAGAGCTGGAGAACAAATCCCTGTGAGAAGGATGACTCTTTTTTTGCTGGCTTATTTTTCAGATGGGTTTTTCAGCTGGAAAGGGAGAAAGGGGCAGTGTAGGGGGAGCAGGGAGGGAAGGGAAGGGTAGGCAGTGGTGATTAAGGCAGTGGTGAGGGCAGGATCCAGCTGAGGATGCTTGGGAGGCAGGGAAGCAGCAGCACAGTCTGCAGGGAATTCTCTCCTGTACCGATATGGGGAACACAACTTTTCACCCTGATTGCCTCTTGGTGTCCCTGGGGACACAGGGGGCCGTGTGGGGCAGCACCCTTCAAGCCAGGTGTCCCCTTCCTGGCAGGGATCAGAACCTACTTGTCTTATACTTGAGTATAGGACACAAAGTGGATTTCTGCTTGCGTAGCTTAGAACTGATATTGCACTTACCATGATGGATAATGCTGTGATCCAATAACTTCTGGACAAGTTTAATTGCTGTCTCTCGGTCCGAGGCCTCCTTATGGTCAATCAGCCAGTCAATCAGCTCTTTGGCAACAAAGCAGTTGGGATACGTCTTGAGGTGGTGCCTCCGGTCTTTGATGACCTTCTCTTCATGCAGTCGGAGCCTGTGGGTCCAGAATCAACCCATGAATTGGGTGTACGAAGACCCTCTGCCACCAGTGAGATTGGGAAAAGGGCTGAGCCAAGAAGGCGCACCCAGGCCTGGCTCCACAGAAATGCTCTGCAGATGTTGGGTGAAGCAGAACAGAGCCTTCCACCCATGCCAGGCAATCCACACAAAACATTTGTTACCATGTCAAACCCCATACTTGGTAACATTGTATTTCTGTCCAGTGGAAAAGACTAGGAAATGAAGAACAGCAGAGCATACAAAGCCCATTAAATCCTTCCTGTTTGCCAATTAAACTGTCAATAAATTGGAATTAATTTTCCCACATTGCCACTAATATGTTCCATGTCACTCAGTATCACTGCCACAGATTTTTTTTAACACCATTCATTTTTTCAGTTTCTTCATGGGTTGTGTAACTGCATTTTGCCTCCAGCTGCAGAAGCACAGCATTTGAGATTTAAAATTCAGTCACAAAGCTGTTTCAACACAATGTTATCTAGCATAAAAAAGTTGCGTCCTACTCTTAATTAAGGGAAACTGATATCTCACTCTGCAAACTGTTGGTAAATGCTGTCTATCTGCAAAATCTCATCATCATATTGAAAGTAAGTAGGTTGGCTGTTTTTGAGATGCTTGGGTCAAAATGCAAAACCCTGATTAAATTAGTAAAGGTTTTTGAGTTCTACATCTTTATTTTTAAAATGGAGGAGGTTTAGATTGGATATAAGGAAGAAGCTTTTAACAGTAAGGGTGGTGAAGCACTGGCACAGGTTGCCCAGAGAGGTGGTGGATGCCCAGTGCCTGCAGACATGCAAGCTCATGTCAGACGGGGCTCTGAGCACCCTGACTGAGCTACATAGGTGTCCCTGCTCACTGCAGGGGAGTTGGACTAGATCACCTTTAATAGTCTCTTCCAACTCAAATGTTTCTATGATTCTGTGGTTTTTATTTTAGCCATTTTTTTTTTCCAAATAAACATGAGTAACACCTTTATCAATAAATTAATGGATATTGATTTTTTAAAGTTTAAAAAGATTTTCTGTTTTCTTGTTTATTGCTTTTCATTTTCTGTTAATAAATTCCATTCTTGTTAATAATTCCATTTTTGCAGTGCCATGTATATACCTCAGTTATGAAGAAAGCATGGAAACCACAGTTCCTGGGCTTCCACCATGAAGACAAATGTTGTCACTCATTTCAAAGTGCTCAGGGTCTTATCATGTAAATACTCTTGCTGACTTCAAAGAAGTGCCAAGTAATGCTGTAATAATTGAAGGGGGTACAACTATCTCTGGTTTTCAAATTGGGAAGTAGAGCAGAGTGTCAACTGGAGTCTAGGGAAGCACAGAGGAGTCCAGCCATTAGACCAGTTGTCCTCTCCTTGTGATTCCAGCATGAAACAAACATTTCTCTTTAAAATCCAATAAAAGGAAAATACTTGGCTGAAATTGGCAAAGACAATGTTACTATGGCAGTAGACAAGACTTCTACCTAAAAATAGTAGCATAGCCATGTTTTGTTTTGCATTGTTCGGCTTTGAGTACTGGAATGTCCAATCAATAATAGAAATTCAAAACTATATTTTGCAAGCATAAAAAAATGAATACTTTTATATTAAAAACACTAATAAATCAGATTAGGATTCTGGAAAGAAGTACTGGTAAACGTCACATGCATTGTGAAATTCTCTGAGCTAAAATATCTTTGCTTAAGGAATATTTTCCAGATGTGCTTTAGCAGCTGTTGCCATACTTAGAAAGAAAAGCCTACACAGCTCTAATTATAGAATGCACAATTATCATTATTTCTGACTGAGCTTTCCATTTTAAATATATTTCAGGTTTTTTAATGTTCATCAATTTGTATGTTACGCAATAATCTAGAAGAACAATGATATGGAAATAGCAATATAATATGTATGTAGATGGCTTGACCTATCTTTCAGTCACTGCTGTAAGTCTGAATGAAAGGGGCTTATCTGACACAAAAGGGAAAACCTGTTCTATTAAATTCTTTGCACAAACTCTGTGCTAGAGTGTGCCAACAGGGCTACGGTATTCCACAAACAAGCCAGTAGGCGAGAGCACCACAACTGAGTATTTATGTCTTAAATTCTGACCAAAGACTTTCCTTCAGTTGGTGGACTGGTATCTATTTTAACTTCTCTAACATGCCATAAGATACATGGTTTCACTACAGCCTTCTTCCTTACTCTGGGCGTTATAGTGCCTCCCTCAATACCCTTATTCCCATGGCTCGCAGAAATTTCATTGTCTTAATTATCTTCACTCACTTGCTAAAGTGGTTCCAAATTTGCTAAGAGGTTACAAAATCATTAAGCCAAACAGAACATGATCACATAAGCCTCAAGATATCATTAAAAAATATATTTACACACAATTTCCAAGTGGGAAGTGGGAAATTATTCTGCAGTTTATAGCCACTGTATCCCTATTGGATTATTTCCAGCTAATTTATTTGAAATAACGATCAGAAAGAAAAACTTATAATCTCCCTGGTTGTGTATGCCCTTTTCTCTGCTAGGGCTTCCTCACCCCTATGAATCAGCTAAAAACCAAACTTTATGGAGGAGAAGTAGTTCAATAAATTGAAATCGTGCCTAGCATACAGTACAAATATAACAACCTCAGATTAAGTTATTGAGCTAATATTGCAGTACATAAATCAAAGGTTTAGGAAGGAATTCTATAAATGTGTCAGTATTCAGCCACATTTATCAGGAGCCAAATCAAAAGGGATAAAAAGGAGAAAAAATTGTGGCAGAGAACACAATCATACACTGGGACCAAGTGAAGTGGTAAATTCTTTACCCCTTAGCATCTGGAAAGTGGCTTCTCATCAGAAGACCTCAGAATTTTTTCTACAGAATGTTAATCACATTTTGTCAGCTCATCCACATTATGGCTGGAAAAGACATCACTTGACATCAGGCATATTTCTCTTGCTAGAAGTTTCTCTCAAGAGCTGCTTAGGAAAATTAACTCCCTTACCAAACCTAAGCAGTCTGAGGAGAGAGGAGGCAGAAGAGAAAGGGCGAGCAATTGGGAGTGATGGGGGAAACCTTGGTTCAAAAAGCCTTTGGACTACTGTCTGGAACTTAACTCCAGAAAAGAATCTGGTGTACACCAGTACAACATCCATACCTAACTCCCTATGTTATTCAAGGTAACATGCCAGATTTTTACTTGGGACCACAGTCTACACTACCTATGGAACTCAGTGTGAGAACTGTGAACAGAAATAGGCACATGCAACCCTTTAGTATTTACAGATTGATATCGATGGCTCATATTCATGCCTGCAACAAATAAAGACATCCTGTATTTGCATATATGCATGCCAGAACAGTTTTCTTGGGGCCCTGTCTAAGCAGGAGTTGTTCCTAATGAACAACATGCAAGGACTCTTGCTCCAAATGAAAGTGTCTCCTTCCTGTATAGCTTGGAAAGGGCTAACCCAGAGCACTGTGCTCCCATTTCACAGAGTGTGTATTCAGAGCTAGCCAGGAACAATGTTATTTGTTGAGAAGCCATTAGGCATTTTCTTTACCAACTGTCTGAAAAGTCATGATAACAGAAAAATCAAAATTTTTGCTTAAGAAAGGAAGAATCAGGCACTCCTTTGGGAAGAAACTGCTCTCACGGCTACATGAAACTTGCATTTTGTTTCCCACTAGGAGAAATATGCTTTCTGAAGTCTACTGCATCTCTCTCTGAACCAGTGGGATTTTGCAAAGGCAGTGACTGCACATGAATGTAACTTTGCTTTTAAACCTCACAGAAGGCCACTGTGATGGCTGAAGACAGTAGTGATGTCACCAACAATCCAAACCTTTCACCCAGCTCCTTCCCTCTGGTCAGCAGCTTGCACTTGGCTAACATCTTGCAGAACACCATCCACTCCTGATTTCTAAGCACGAAAAGACAAAAAGCCTACCGCTCTTCTTGGTAATTTTCTGAACAATTCATCTGCCATTCTCTGGTATATCTTACATTGTCCCTATGTTCATCCTAGCAAATCTAACTAAAAATACTTCTGTTGAAATCTTTCTGTTGAAGATAGAGAAGTTTTGTATCACAAAACTCACTAAATTTGACGTTTTTCTGAAGGTGTTCTCTCAACATCAGTATATGATCTGTCTGCAGCATGGGGTAGGTACTTATTCAAGAGTGGCATTCTACAAGGAGCCTCAGTGACATAGGAGTGTAATTCCCATTGGAAGTTAGCACTCATAGGTCACCTGCAGACTCTGTTCATACAAAGTAAGTGAGCATATGGCAAAATTTGCATACATATACACACACAGGAAAATACAGAAGGACATGAAATACTTAAGAATTATAATTCCCTATACATTAATCTTCTGCCTTTTCACTGACAGCATAAAAAAAGAAATAAATAGGTCAGTGATGATGTAAACTTTGTAAACAGAGTCCTGTGCAAATACGATGTGTGTTGCTGGGACAAGCATTTCCAGATGGGCTTGCCAAGCTTCAGCTGAAATGTCAGCAGTTTGCTGCTGTTCCTCTTTCTATTTATGCTTCAGCTCTGCAATCACTTAATTCTGTTACTTGATATTCATAGGAGCTAAAACACCCTTTACAACACGGGGTTGTACTGGAAATAGGATGAAGATATTTCTGATTTGGTACCTGTGGCAGAGAAGAAACTACCATCTGAAATAGAGTTAGAGAGGAGATCTTCAAAGAACCTCCAGTTATCAGTTCCCATCACTGTGTCTATTTCTGCTTTTTTGCCCACAGCCATACAGTCAACATGAGGAGAAGCCAGAGCACAGAGCCAGATAGGAATCTCAGATAAACTGTCTCTTGGCACACAGAGGAGGAAAGCCCAAACCTTCCAAAGAAATGACAATCTGCATTTGGGGCTGCCTCTTTTATAAATTGAGAAGGTAATAAGGTCACTGAGAGTGCACAGCAATGTCCCAAATATTCACTATGATCTTCTAACATGGGCAGGGGTCAAAACAAGCTCTGGGGATCCAATGCTGGCATGGTGCAGGATCTAGGATGAAATCAACATGACATTTCTTGGAGATACTCTTTCAGCCCACAGATTCAATCCAGAAATTCAGACCCAGAGCCTTCATGGTGATTATTCCAGACTGTGTGTCTGGGAAATGCGATCTGTGTTTTTGTCTCGATCTGTCATAAAACTGAAGACTGCTTACAAAACCAAAGTTGTGCTCTTAAAACTCAAAGGTGCAATAATCTGACCTTGTGCCTAGTCTTCATTTAAAACAGCACATCATAATATTGTTGATTTGTTTAAACAATGAATGTAAATATGTTTTGTAGATAAAATTTATGTCAAATTTGGGAAAACTTATGTAGGCTTTTCTGTTTGGTTTGACCCTATAAGGTAAAGGAATGTGTAGAGAGGACTGCTGACTCCCTCACTCTTCTATTCACACTGTGATAAACCCATGCCTGAAGGTAGTTCAACAGCATCACTTCTCCTCTCTTCTTAGGGAAGCAGGGAAACTCAGTATCTGGCAAAGCTACAGTTCTAATGACACTTTCTCCTCATGTCCATGAGAAGCTGTAAAGCTGCTAATCTCTCTGCCTGCCAAGTCGTTTCCCTTGCATTTCACTTTTCACAACTAACACTTATAACTGCCTGCACACTTCAACCTTGAACACTTCTGCCTCACTCAAAAGCATGAAACTGGGTTTTACAAACAAGAAAACATGAAGTGTAGGCGAGTTATTATTTCATGTGCCTCAGTCAGAAGGAAAGGGAAATCTGCCTGCTCCAGCCCAGCTGGAGTGGAAGCTCTTAAATCTCAGGAGCTCACAGATCTCTCTCTCCATATGAAGGTCAAATCTAACTGTGCTCATCATAGAATCATAGAATCACTTAGGTTGGAAAACCCCCGTAAGATCATCAAGTTCAGCCATCACCTAACACTACTAATTCTGCCACTAAACCACGTGCATAAGGGCCACATCCATACATCTCATAAATACTTCCATGGCTGGTTAACCCACCACCTCCCTGGGCAGTCTGTTCCAATGCCTCACCACCGTCTCTGTGAAGAAATTCTTCCTGATGTCCAAGCTAAACTCTGAGAAAAGAGACCAATACCCACCTTGCTGCAACCTCCTCTCAGGTACATTTAGAGATCAGCTATCCCCTTCATCTTGTGAAGATGAGGTGGGATGCATGCATGGGACTAATGCATTCAAGTCAAGGTCCATGTGATACTGCTATGTGGATTCCCAAAAGAACCAGTACACATTTCACTTTAGAACAAGCTATCTTTGCTTACATTCACCAACTAGGTTTTATTCACATTATTAGTCTGTCTCCATTGCAAGGATATTCTTAGGCTAACTACATCAAAAAGTACAATGGAGACTAATTTTCTGGGGATAAAAGTATCTTTCTAAATCTAAACTGAAGACTTCTACCATAGCTGAGAGGGAAATCACCACAATTTCAAAGTTCAGATCAGGAACCATAGGACAACTGTTGTTGTAGACATCCCTTGGTGAGTTAACACAGTAACTCCCTGAAAGGAGGCTGTGGCGAGGCGGGTGTCAGCTGCTTCTCCCGGATAACAGCAAAAGGACAAGAGGCAATGGTCTTAAGTTGCACCAGGAGAAATTCAGGTTGGATTTTAGGAAACATTTCTTCTCAGAATGAGTGCTCAAGAATCGGAACAGGCTGCCCAGAGAGGTGGTGGAATCACCATCCCTGGAGATCTTCAAGGTAAGGGTAGATGTCACATAAGGGATGTGGTTTAGAGCTATCACAGGCATGGGGTGATGGTTAGACGAGATGATCTTAGTGCGCTTTCCAACCTTAACAGTCCTATGATTCTGTGAGTAATCAAAAGCCCACCAATTCTCAGGGACCTTTGCCAAAAGTCACTCTCAATAAAGGAAGTATTTCACAGACAGAAGTCTGAGGAAGGAACGATATAAGATTCATGGGAGGTCAGTTAAAAAAAAAAAACAAGCAGTGAAATCTGTGTCAGGGAATGTACACTTGTTATCTTGGTAGCATGTCTGGGAGAGGCAAATGTTCCTTTGAAATGCTAAATAGGGCAAATGTGGGTTAAACAGCCTAAGTCCTCCTGCTACAACTATTACTGCTGTCATTACCTCTCAGAAACCTGCAGAAACAGAACAGAGAATGCAGAGCAGGATGCTGGACTGCGGGGCTGTGCTGCTGGAGTCAATAGGACACAAGGGACTGTGGGTGCAAGAATGCACAGCTGGGTTGTAATCCTTCTCTTGGAAGCATGTTGCATCCTTATGGGCTAGGAGAATCAAAAAGCAACAATCCCTTATACACCAAGGCTGAGGTCTTTTTTACACTTATTCACGGGGAAAAGCTGAGCATGACCTTGCTGTGCTCTTTTACTGCATCCAGGAGGTTTCAGACCTCCTCAAAAACAAACCGGGTCCTCCCACCACCCATCTCCCACTGCCAGGAACAGCAGACCCACAACACCCACAAAGCCCAGCAGTACCAAACACATCTGTACTCCAGCCAGTGCAAGTACTGCTATCTGCCAGAAGCAACCCAAGAGCTCTGTGGGAGAAATGAAGTTAGCCTCATCTCAGGTGCAGCTGTGGTACCTCTCCCACCCTGTCAATGAGTGACAACCAAGAGATTTTATTGCTTTGGGTGCCCCCTGCTCTCAGACCCCCTATAGGCAAGGCTGCTCCCACTCTGAGCCGCACAGACCTGCAGGAGCTCTCCTCAATGGCACAGCAGGCCGATCAATGGCTGCCCTCAGAGGTGCACCAGCTGTTTGCGCTACTTTCAGCAGTTCCTAGCACTGCTGCTGAAAGCAAGCAAAAGATTTTCTGCCTTCATCGTTAATAATGTCATACTGCAGTAGTATTTCTCTCCCTACAAAACTCTAAATAGCAGCCAATAAGGTGTCCAATTACTGTGCTGTGTAACCACGAACATCATTAAGCATAAATAGCCAGTACCTGACAGGTGATAAAAAGAGTAATAAAATACTTAGTGCTATTTACCACTGATAGCAATCAGATCTTTATATTCAGACTATGATTCAAGACTTCGTATCCACTTCCAAGAAATATGTAAGTTCAGCTTAATATAACCATAGAAGCAATACTCTTTCAGTATACATTATGTTGTGTTAAAATCATCACACTCTGTTTCTCTCTTCACATTCTAAATGAATAGCCTCCTTTTTTCATGTTGAGTATAACTGTATACTGGGCTTTATTTTTATTTTGAAAGAAGCTGTGAAAGCACTAAGTGAAAAAATAGTGAATAGAAGTGGTGTTCTGAACTAAATTTCTTTAAAAAAATCCTTACTATATTTTGATACCAATTTATGCTTTTTTTTTTAATCTCCTACAGTAGGCAATACTGCAATACACAGGTTGCAGCCCTACAAGAAGACATGATTAGAGTGATTTTTTTCTCCACTGCCCTCCAGAAATCTGTTGAAATCCAGTGGTTGGCCACTAACCTATAAAATAAAGCTTAACTGATGCAACAGAGAATAATAAACAGTGGAATACACAGAAGGATGCACTGTTGCTGACTACAAGTTCTACATACTCTGAGACCACACAAAAACCAACCGCACTCATAGGTTGTAGTAATTGAGATGTTTCCAGAAATGATGGGAAACTGTTCCTGTCATTGTATGTGATACTGCAAGACACCATCAAAATACTGTATGTCCTACATGGACATCATCATTCAAGAACTATAAGCTCAAAGAGACACAAAGAAGCAGCGCTGTTTTGGTATGGGAAATGATTAGCCAGTCTCATGAGAAAAAAAGACATTGGCATGGGAGTCTGGCCTTACTGAAGCAAAATAGGAGAGGAACATAACTGTTGTCTATAATCTTTCAGGTGAGTTAAAAGCAGAGGGCAAGAAAATCTACCCAAGTGATACCGAGGGAAGCCAAGGTCAAAATTAGACAAAGTTTTGGAGCAAGATTTTTAATTTCTTACTTGAAGTAATAATTTACCTACCTTTGGAGAAATGTGATTAAGGATCCAGTCAGAAGACCTTCCAGTCTTTTACACTTACAGGACTTATGCTGATTTCTGTAAACAACCTTGGGAGTATTACAGGTAGGAAGAATATCTTGGAATGTTCTATACCGGGTATCATGGCCTATTGAAAGTCCTGTTTCAACTGAGGAAAAAGATTTCAAGTCCTGACTATACCGAGGCATTTGCTGCTTAAATTAAGTAGAAGTGGTTATGTAGATAAATACACGGAAACTGCCTTGAAAGTGCTCACTAAAATTTTTATTAGTTTCCATGAGAAACGAGTCATAGAGGTTTGGCTTTCACATAAGTAAGGGCGTGTGGTTTCTCTTAACGGACTAATAGATGCAATTAGCTTATAACGCATTAATTGCTAAGTGTATAAACTAAAGTGCGTGCACAGGAGGCTGGGTCTGGGTATCAGGGAAGTATCTCTGTGAGACAGCAAGGGAGAAGCCAAGGCAAATGCTAATAACACACCACATTGTCTTAATTCCATTCTTGATTTTGTGCAATGATGTGAATGCAGCATTACTCAATGGACTAAACAATCCATATACATGAAGTGTGTATTATGAGGCATGTAGTCATACAGAACTCACAAAAACATGCTTTATTGTTCTTAGAGAACAGGTTGTGTTTGAGGGTTTTGCTTGGTGCGTATTATTTCCGTGTAAACCTCTGACACCTACCATTCTTGCTAAAGCATTCAAGATGCCAGTATGACAAAAGATGTCCACATCTGTAAGCATGCTTCCTTGTTTTTGCAGCAGAGTATTACCTGGTTTTCATTCTTACTGTGCAAATATGCAGTGGTCCTTAGATGATTGACTGAAAGGACCAGTATTAAATTGGCCTGTCAATAGTTTATAGTCAACATGAAACTTGTAACATGTTTCTAACAACAACTGAGGGAAATCCTATGACCTTAGTGACATATAACTGTGTGAAAAAGTGGGTGTCTGCTGTGAGGAAATCCCATCAGTTGGCCAGCAGGATCTATAGAGACCAAGAGGCAGGTCTGCATCCTTGCTAAATCAAAGCAGAGATGCCAGCAGCCATGGCAGAGGACCACTTTGCCCTCTCCACCATCCAAATCTGCATTTACTCTGGGTGAAGCCTCTGTATGTCTGTATCCTGTTGGCTTTCCTGCCTCCACATACAACATCCGCTCATCCTGCCGAGACTCGGATCACTGGGTTTGTAGGCACCATTCAGCCCTCAGCAGAGAAGCTACCATGAATAGATAGCTGGCTGTAGAGTCATTGTCACCCTGCTCTACTTAAGCCTGGAATTTGTCTCATTTTACATCGTGTCATATGAATTTTTATTTTATTTTATTTACTGAAATATTATAAAGTATGTAATTATTAAAGTAAATATATCAAAATGGGATAGAAGCCTGAGGAGACTCATGTTACAGCCTTTTTCAGTTCTCTTAAGTTGTCATGTTTGCTTAAGAAAAACATTGCTTTAAGTGTGAAATATGACCTTCACTGCCAGCTAGAGGCAACAAAGCAGTATAATCCCAATTAACATTCTGCTCATTTCTATATTTTTTTCTTCAAGAGAAATTTGTAATATTTCACAAGGTTTTACAGGAAGTGACAAATGAAGAAGAAATTTATCTTCATCTACAGAGAAGAATGCAAAATGTGTTGGAAAACTATTGATTGCTCCAGAGTACATTAAATTAGTTCCTAATGTATCTATGCCAAATGATAAGCAATAATTTCACTCAACAATTCTGAAACACAACATTGCAGTATTTATTTTTTGGAAACAGAAACAATCATATTATGATAAACGATGGTTTAATGTTAAAGAATGTTCCTATCTGGTTTAAATGACTTTCTTTATCTAGGCCGTACAAGCATGTAAAGGGAACAGTTATGGTATGTGAATTTAAGGAGATTAGTCAATGACACAGAGTTACTCGTGGACTTAAATTCTGGCAGGCTAATGAAGAACCCTATCACTAAGGAAAATGTACTAATTACAATTCATTTAAAGACTAGTTCTATTTAAAGGATTTTACTTTTACAAAAATCTAGCCTCAGGATGGCTTCTTTGATTGAGCTCAGCACTCTTCTACATCAGATACTTGACACAAACAGATACACAGCTGCTGCATAACCACTCTTTATGAGCAGTTCCTTCTGTCAGTCTGCTATGAAGGATCTTGTCATGCTTGATTAGGCCTTGTTAAATGTTCAGAAGTAGATGAGCTTTGAAAGATAAACATTACAGAAGCATTTTTCCTCTGCTCTTAAAATTAAATGGAAAATTTCCTTTAAAATGATAAATGAATAAGTAAATAAATACATAAGGAGCCTAGAGAAGTTCTGCTTGCTTCACCAAACAGCCTGCTCTCATTGCTGGGCCATGTGTTTGTCATTTCTCATTCCAGGCTAAATTATCTCTCCACACATGCAGAAAGCTCAGTGAACAGGTATTTATGCGCTCTGACAGTAAATATGTGACTTATTATTGCTTTAATAGCTCAGAGCGTGCACCCTGATCCTTATTCACCAAGTAACAGCATCGGCTTTACACATGATCTCTGCCACAGTTGAATGCTGGTAGAATTAGATTACAAAAATATGGTTATGTTTACAATGTACTCGAAGCTGTGGTTCAGACCTGAACTTGAATCCAAAACAATACTGAGAATCACACACACACAGAGAATGGCCCAGGTTGGAAGGGACCTCAAGGATCATGAATCTCCAACCCCTGCACAGGCAGGGCCACCAACCTCCACATTTAATACCAGACCAGGTTGTCCAGGGCCCCATCCAGCCTGGCCTTGAGGCCAATAGTTTGGGATAGGCTTCAGATGGGCAACAAGATGGAAACAGGCCAGAAGTCAGAGCCTGCACTCTGCCTTGACAAAAACTCAGATATTCACTCACTGTCAGCATGAATGGACCAGTTACTCCTACATCCAATTTATTTATTCAGGTCATCCCAGGTAACCAGTGATAGGATAAGAGGTAATGGTGTTAAGTTGCACCAGGGGAGGCTCAGGTTGGATATAAGGAAAAACTTTTTCTCAGAAATAGTGGTGCAGTATTGGAACAGGCTGTACAGTGAGGTGGTGAAGTCACCAACCCTGGAGGTGTTCAGGAAATGTGGAGATGTAACACTGAGGAAGATGGTTAGTGGACATGGTGGGGATGGGTTGAGGTTAGACTGGATGATCTCAGTGGTCCTTCACAACCTTTACGATTCTATCATCCTATGATTCGACATCGCCTGTCCTGAAGAAAGGCAGGATCTGTGGGCAGCCTGTGATGGTCACTCCCAGATGGTAGGAAGACCACAGCAGGGCAGGTAGGTCATGGGTACATCTCACTATAGCCACCCAGACCCATGGGGGCACGCTAGCAAGCATGCCATGGTTTAGTCATTTTTCTGCAGTCTATCCTTTTCTGAGGTGAAGTAGTGATTTTTTTTGCATGAAAAGATGTGCTGTGTACAGCCTTCAGCCTGCAACAAAATGTCACAATTCCAGTCCACTGGAAGTTTTCCCCAGCTACTATAAGTTTAAGCAAATTTTTCTTTCCATGTTTATTGTTTTTCTCCACAGTTTACGCAATCCCTTTTTCTTCCTCCTTTGCCCCAGTAATGTGTCTCTCAAGAGTACTGTTGTTACTGGCCTCGTATAAACTCAGATGTTCTGGATTCATCAGAAAAGAAATCAACATGAAGCACAAATATATTTCATGTGAAATTATGTAGAATATACTGTTTCATCTGGTGTTGATTTACAGATTTAAAAAACAAATCATATGAAGTTCTTAATAAGTTCATTTCAGCAGCTCTAGACCCGCTGCAGCCAAAAAGAGTGAATGCAAGCAATTATCCTGCAAACACCACTGCTGGATTCATTGGAGTACAGCACTTGGAAAAACCACCACTTTATAGGAACCATTATGAAATATTTTAAAGGATCTCGTCCTTATGTCATTGTGATAAAGCAAAATGGTGCAAAGAGGAAAAGACAAATCTCATTACTTTCCCTGAGTGAAATACTATTATTAAAAAAAGTAACCAGGATAATGGTGGGGCATGTAACTGATTTATTAATAGGCTTTTCACTACATCCATAAGGGCAAAGGAATACATCTCTTTACCTTCCAAACGTATTATCAGATGAGACAAGGGAAGAAAGTGTTAACAGCTCTTATACCTCCCTTACCTTTATGGTAGACTGAAATTCCATTTTCCACATGCAAAGTTGTCACTGCAGGACTATGGAAAGGCAATAATTTATTTATGCACAAAAACAAACAGTAAATTGGCACTTTTTACACGAAGTCTACATGAGATGATCTGAGAGCACTTGATCTTCTTGTCCCATTGCCGTGCTGTCAGTAAGACAGTAGGAGCAGGTGGTTTGCCCTGAGATTACTGCTCTACTTGTAATGCCAACATGACACAGCCAATGTGATTTCTGGCATTAAGGTGATATTTCAGCCTTCAAGCACGTATTACTCCTTATATAGCCCTCATTCTTCTCTCTATCATAATCTTTCAAGGACTGATATAAAACAAGTATGTCCGAAGTACGTGCACTTTCATTTCCACTCCTAAGTTCTTAAGAAATGGATCTAAAGATAAACTTATATTCACTTTGAAAAGCTGTCTTGGTGGTGGAATGAGTTGAAATGTTGGCACCTCATGAATCTCACATAATCTGGGGTAAAATCCTGGCCCAGCATGGTCAATGAAACCACATTCTCACCTTCACACTCATCATAAAAATCCAGATTTGAGGACTGAGAGATTTGAAAAGTTCTTGAACATTTGTTTGGAACTGGATTTTTTCTAGCCCTTAAATTTGCTTGAAAAACTGGACATAGAGAAAGAAGTGGTACTGTTAACAACCACATCACTTGTACAAACTAACCCAACTGATTTTCCACTGAAGAAGGTTACGAAATATTCTCTCAAGCCCTCCCACCAGTACAATCACTGGTTATTAACCAGTAACAAAATATTGATAAAATCATTTACTGCAGCTAAAACAATATGACATTGCACCATATTTTCATGAAACTGAGAGTAATTCAGTATGGAATGGAGGCCTCAGGGTCATCTGGTCCAACCTTTGTCCAAAGCAGGTCCAGTTAGTACAAGTTACTCCAGTTAGTACAAGTTAGTCAAGAGTAAGTCACGAGTTGAGACTTCAGTATGTCTAACGACGGAAACTCCAAAACTTCTCCAGGTCCCTATCCATTTTTTGACCTATCCTCATGGCGAATAATTTTCTTCACACATCTCATGAGACTTTCTCTTGCTAACTGCACTCACTGCCTTTTGTCCTATCTCTGTGGAACTCCAAGAAGTCTGTCTCCTTGTCTTCCCTACTACCTTTCATTTACATAGGTGCAGCCAGCAGTAACCAACAAATAATTCTCAAAATAGTATTTTTACAATCTCTTTTTGAATTTGTGCATTATAATGCTACTTATGGCTTCTTCATATCACAATCTCACTCTATTTCCTCTGTCTGAGCACCAGAATAGCAATTTAAGCTAGAAATTATTCTTTCCATGTCTTATTAAAATTGATTTCAGCTAGAGGGAAGTATAAGTTAATTACCTCCTGAGAATCAGGAAACAATTAACAGCTTTCTATTATATCACCTTGATTTCTACACTATACAGTTTTACACTTCTGCAGAAAAGGATGTGTGATTATCAAGAGAAGGATCTTTTTTGCAAGAAATGAAAGGAAATTGTTCTGCTGCAGACAATCAGCACTATAAATAATTCTTAGCTACTATCTCTTCAGAAGTCATTTCCTTTATTTGCAATCCTAACTTTGAGCGATGTGTTGGCCATGTGCTGTCAGACTCTCTTCCCAGAGTGGATGTGCGTAAGTGTTGGGCTCTGATTCCTCAGACAAGTTCTCGCAATTTCAGCTTCCTGTGAATGTTCTGCAATGCTCATTTGAATTAAATTAAAAATCATTGTTTGTAATTATGCCCTAAGTTTGGATTGTCTGCTACATCAGAGCTGAGAACGGCTTGTGAAAACACAAAGGAATACACAGGCCTGCTTTAAGAATCCCCAGTGCTTTGAAGATACAAGTCACAATGTGAAGAGCAACAGATACAACATGCAAACACTTCTTTTTAACTCCTGCCAATAAACACATTTGGCCCAATATAGCAAGAAAGTGGTGCAAACACAGAGCCAGCAGATCATACAACAATTCAGCTGAACAAAAATGGGAACATTGTGGCAATATACCAGTTTTGGCAATAGCTCTCAGTGAGACAAACAAGGAAATAAAGGCAGGGAAAACTCCACAATGCAAGGTGAAAGACCTCTGTGCAAGATGGCAGCTGGGCTCCTGAAGGATGGGAGAATCTTCCCAAATCAGGTAGATTTTATGAAATCCATAAATTATAGATATGATAGTGTTTGTGCTGCTTTTCATCAGAAGACCTTTGGATTTCTCACCTCTGGGGCAGCCACAATTCTCCCCCAGAAAGTTCATTTGTAGTTCCAATTTCTCCCTATCATCTCACACCTCAAGACTTGTTCTGTGCTTTGCCCTTGGCAAACATCTTCTTCTTTGGCTCTTATCTAGCTGGAATGCCCTTGGAAAGATAATTTCCTCAGCTCTTCATCTCAATCACATTGCCCATCTCCCTGATTCCTTCCATTGCCTCCTCCTCCTCTTCTGTCACATCAAACATTATATTACTGTGCTTATCTTCACTTTAAAGATCCCATCTCTGCTATAACCACCTCTCAAGCAATGTTGGCTTTTGCTCTAGCTGGCCATTTGGTTCCATCTTTGCCATTAGGTTTCAAATCTTCAAGCAAGCAGCTTCTGCATGTTGTCTCAACAGGAGACACTCCCACACAAACATCCACAGAGATATCTGGATGCAGTGCCCTAAATCCTGCCCAGCATTGCTGCGATCTCTACCAGAAAACATAACAACTAAGCAGGTGGTGTGCTGAAGCTGAACTTCCAGCACAATAACCAGCAGTTTCAAAAGTCATGTTATCTCTGCACACGCCTGTATACATTTGCTATCCCTTTATTTTACGCTTGGACAATAAGCAACATGGGAGCAAGACCATCTTTCCATCTGCTGCATTGTGCCTTGCACCGCTCTGGGATGTGATCTTTGGGATTCAGAGTATAAATGGGTTCTTTATTCTTTGTAGTACTGAAAATCAGCAGCATGTGGCTTTTGGCAGCCCAATGATGAGACAGGCCAAAAGATATGTTGTCCATCCAACGGCAGTTTATCATGACCAGCAGTTTCTGTCCAGCTGCAGGCATTTGTTTGAAATATACAAATCAAATATGGAATCTCTCACGTACAAGAAAAGTTCTGACAAACCAGTTGAGCCTACATAGAGGATCTCACCTTAAACATTTTAACATTTTAAGTTCTAATTGTAATAGGGAGCTACTACCAGTGACTGGATAAGTTACTGGTTTGCAAAGTGCTCAGTTTTATTTGTCAGAACAAACATAGCAGAATAGGGTCCCACTCTGATTTCAGGTACATTTCCAGGATTTTTTGGCAACAATCTTTGCTTCTTGCGTGGTCTCCTCTGCCAAGCTAGTAAGTGAAATGCACTCAGGGAGAGGTTTAATGAGTTCTCAAGATGGCACAAGGTAAGTAGGATAGCAAGGTAAAAATGGGCAAAAAGAGTGAAGAAGATCTCCTGGCCTGGCACAGCTGTATCATAGTTTGACTCCATCAGAAGTCAGTAGGATTGTGGAGTCTCTGGAGCTGCTCACCTCTGACTCCAGGCCAGCTGAACTTCCCCCTTGCACTGTCATTGGCATTAGATATCAGGAAAAACTTTTTCTCTGAAAGAATATTCAGGCATTGGAATGGGCTACCCAAGGAAGTGCTAGAGTTGCCATCCCTGGAGTGTCGAAAGGTGTAGATGTTGTACATAGGGACATGGTTTAGTGGGCAATGTTGCTGGTAAGTGGACAGTTGGACTAGATGATCTTAGAGATCTTTTCCAAACCTTAATGATTCTAAGATTCTGAGATCACTGTAACCTGGCTGAGCTCCCCAGGCTGCTCACCACAGGGTCAGATAAGCACTAGTGCAGCCCTCCAGCAGAGCAGGAGCCCAGCTCCCCTGCCCTTTTCTGCAGCAGCAGCCTGACACACCAGCTCAATTCTGCTGTAAAACCCACTGCCGGCAGCCCCTGGTGCTCCACACAAACCAGAGAGCTCTCTTCTTGCAAAACCCTGTGACACAGCTGTGGTATCTCATGTTATCACCCACACACTTGCAAGGAAATGAAGAATTATGGCTCCCTTATGCAAAAACTAGCTTCTGTACTTGCTCAGAATTAGGAAACCCAAACAGGCATATTTTTAAATTATTTGTAAGTGCACCTTTGATACCTGAATGCATTTACTGGACTGAGGCACTCATAAGAAACAAACTAAGAAGACTACAGAATTATAGAGCTGATAATTAAGGTGGAAGCTGCATTCTGAAGCAGTGCTGTCACACCGGTAGCACTGTGATGTGCTGGTCTTACAAACTGCACAGTACAATCTGTAATAAATATATCAACGTTTGCCTCTGTTCATGCACAACACCCTGACAGGAGCACAGAAGTAAAGCTAAAAACCTTGAATGAGAAATAAACCCAACAGAGTGCCAACAAGTGGTTTCTGGGCCACCTGTTTCTTCTTTGCATCAGGCACCTAAACTTGACCTTATTTTTATAGTCCGTCTTCCATAGGAGTCTGAAGTTAGGAGGTAGGAATCAAGCAAATATCTGTCCTCAGTTGTGTGCAGGCAAATGAAGTACTGAGGGGGTGGCCAAGCAAACCCAGCAGTGGCTGTATGGTGCATTCTCTGTGTCCCTGACCATGCATTTCTGTCTGCTTCCTCACTGCAGCACTGGCACCGCGTGCTGAGCCTGTTCAGAAAGTTAATCTTTTCTCAATTCTCTGCAGCCGATGTAGTTCCCTGAACTTTGGATCCCACGAACATCAGTGAGAAGTGCAAGGGAAGCGATAAGAGTGGGGCAGAGGCAGCCTGCAGATAGATCTGCTGTATCAGAAAATCACAGCCTTAAACCGTAGCTGAGTGAAACCGTGTAAGGCTGTTTCTTCACCCATGCTTCTCCAGAAAAAGCTTTTATGTGGTCATGTGGTGAATTGGTTTGTAAAGACCCAACTGAAAACCCAACAAAAAACCCCTCTGATCACTGCCGCGGTGCAGGTCACCATGTGGGGACGGTCCAGAGATGCTTAAGCCAGTCCAAATGAAGCGCAGCCTCGAACAGGGAACCAGCACTACTGATGACCACTGCCTAGAGGCTCCTCCAACTTCACAGGCTCCTTCAGAGCCTGAGTGAGCCTCAGGGCTACCTTTTCCCTTGCTCTGTGCTTCCATGAAACTTGTTCCCCCTCTATGCTTCAGAATTTTCCAAAAATGAAGGATCAAGACTGCACATTTTTATACTTCCACTCCCAGTGTAGAGGACTCTCCTGGCAGTGCAGTTTTAAATATTTTAACCTTCTTTAAGATCACTGCTACTTTTTCTGCTGCAAGGAACAAAGGCACATTCACAATACAGTCATGTCTCCTTAAGGCCACAAGAAAAAGTGAGGTTCAGGACAAAGGACAATCCTGCAAACAATTAAAAAAAAACAAAAAAAAAGACAAAAAAAAAACCCAGCATGACTGTTGCTGATATTTGATATGAAATTGATTAAAAATTCCTCACCTTTCCTTCTGCTGAGGCAACCTGCCTTTGCAAAACTGCCTCACCATACTATTCATAATTCTAATATGTCTGAGTCAAACCACTGTAAGTAAGGACCCTAGTTAAAGTTTAAGCTGTATTTAAATCCAATGGTTTACACATCAAAATTGTTTAGAATGTATATTTCTATGTCCTGCTCTTGCTTAAGGAAAACCAGCAAGCCAACATGTGAAGTGTGGTTCACTCAATGAATGTCAGCACTTCTCCTGAGATCTCCAGCTTTGCAGCTCCCATCATTATGATTACATTATTATTATTAATACCTCACTGCAGTTTCTCTTCAAAGATTGCTTCTGTACTTTGTCTTGAGTTGCTTTTTTATGGGGTGTATTCTTCTTTCAAACACAGGTACAAGTACCAAACCTGTTTATGTTCTTACCATGACTTGCATTCCATTTGCCAGTTCTTCATTGGTTTAACCTCTTCCCACAGAAGTCTGAATAGGTGACTGTATTCAACCCTTGCCTTTGACACAGAAAAATTAACAGCAAACGTGGCCACAAAAATATGCTATGCCAGGAAGAGAGGCAAAAGAGTCAACCACAAAGCAGAGGTTTCAAATATAAAAAGCAGAATAAGCAGTAAGAAAGGTGGAAGGATCTGGCCCTTCAGGAGGGACTGCCTGTTTCTGAGAGCAGGCCCTAAGCCAGGAGGTATTTCCAAGCCAGCACTCAGCGCCTGGACAGTTGATAGTGGGGATGAAGAAGCCTATGGCAGGAGGTCAACTGGACTGCAAAGAAGCTCACATTTGCTGCTGTGACAGTATCCTTCAAGTTCTTAAATTTTACATCACAGAAAGCACTGAAATGCTTACATTTTTACACTTCAAAAAGCACCAGATTCTACAGATAAAAGGAATAGCTTGATTGGCATGCGGTGCAGAGATCACTGCCTCGTCCTTGTCCATTTATCCAACAGCAAAAGCTGACTGACCACTTTCCGGGCTTCAGCCAAGTCTTACTCTACCGATGTGACTCAGGAGGGGGAAAGGGGTGGGCTCTTTCTTGAACAGTGTCCCCAGAGCTTCCCCTCTCCCATCCCATCCTCTCCCATCCCACCCCATTCCATCCCATCCCATCCCATCCCATCCCATCCCATCCCATCCCATCCCAGCACACACACTGTAAGTTCTGCATCTCCCCACTGCAGCGGTACTTTTCTCTGTGCTTTAGGGATGTCACTCTTAGGCTCCGTGTTTGCTGTAAAAACCTGCCACAAGCTGTGGCCAAGATTTGTGTTTCAAGAGCTTTATCTTTCTCCTGAGCACACAGTGCCTACCCCTGCAGGGACTTGATGAATAGCTTGAATTCCTAGGCGCTATCACTATACAAATAGTAAATAATAACAACAAGCGATAGGAGCGCTCCTGTCATGCTGCGAGCCCGTGGCCGCTGCCCCCACTGGAGCTGGGGCTGTGCACTAAGTGCAGCACACAGCAAAGTGAGGCTGCCTATGGAATATTAATCCTTCCTTCCCTGCACAAGCATCGACATCAGAGAAGTCTCCTTTATCTGTTCATAGGCAGTTCCTATAATCTAAAATAAATAAAACCCATTCTTGCGCATGCTACACATACAGTACCCTTTGCTTCGCTGCTAATCTCTGCTAACCTGAGACAGAGGTTAATGATTCACTCCATCTGGAATGGAACACACAAAATATACAGCCCAAACCACTCTTACAACATCCGCCTTACTGTGTACATAGAGCAAGAGTGATCGCTGTTTGCACATGCATTGTTAGCTATTTTAACTCAGAGCTGCTGACTGGAGCGACTCAATTATCGAAACAGCTTAAGGGAAAGACCTGAGCAAATGACAGCCTTCCACCTGAATTTACAGAAATGCTGAATAACCAGAAATTTTACTGAAAAACAGGAGAAATTGAGATTCCTGGCCCAGGAACGTTAGGTATATATATGTGTGTATGTGTATATATGTATGTATACACACATATATGCATATACATATGTATATGTACGCACTCACATGTATCATAGAATCATAGAATATCCTGAGCTGGAAGGGACCCTTAAAGATCACTGAGTCCATATATGTATACAGCACCACCGATATAATTAAAATTAGCACAAACACACAAGATTCAAAGACTTGAGAAGGTACATTGGATATCAGAGATTCTAGAAAAACTGAATGTATACATTTATAAAATTAATTTACCTGAATTAAAGTGTATAACTAAATGTGTTATGATAGTACTGATTTAGCAAGAAGCTTCTTGATTTCAAAGCACTCCGTTCTGCAACCTTCCCAACCTTCACTTTGAAGCCCTCCTTTCAGAGCAATCCTCTGGTGGAATTTCACAGAGACAACAATTTTTTGGCTGCTTGATTTTGGAAAACAAATTAATGAAAGTGAAATTAGTTGGGCAGAAAGCTCTGGAGCACTTTGTTCCACAAAGATCTGATGATATAACCTCCCATGACCTATCTGCCCTGAAGAAGTAAGCAGATACGAGCCTTCTCAAGTGAGACAAATGAAAATTATTTTTTCAGGGACAGTTTTGAGCCCAATTAGGAAGCTCTTCACTAATGGAAATGCAGCCACTGGTGAAGAACTAAAGTTGGTGCATGAACGTGGTGCAGGGGGTAAAAAAGTACATACAGTATTAGATAGGCTTAGGCAGATCACAAAATCTAATCTCAATGAATTCTATCTCCAAAAGTGGCATATAAGATTGATTGGTATCTGATGATCAGTCTGGATTCATCTGTTGGGGAAGTGACCCCTGTGTAGTTCAGTATCTCAACTCCTCACACTCCTTTTAGTGCGTCTCTATACTGTCACAGTTGTGCATCACTGGAGTGTTAATGCTGTTCTAAGCAGAGTGATAGCATTTGATAAATTATGTAACTATATGCTTAATATATTTCTATGATACAGCAAGACATTAATGCCATGATCTCTTGATTGCATTTCTCTAGTAACTGTTACTGTTATGCGCCATTGGGTTAACTGCATCTTCGAATGCCAATGAACTTTTGACCCTTACCAGAGTGAAAAAGGTTGACTGTTTACTGCTCCAAATAAGAAAAAAGTTTATGTACCTGTAAGTGCTATCATACTGCAGAAGTTAATGACTCTGTTAGTTAATGCATTCCGATATATTAAGAAGTTTTCATAAGCGATAATCTTCCTGAAGCAAGACCCGTGGAAGACCACTGAGAACTAATTCTGACCTTTCTCTCTCAGCTTCAAAATTCGCATCTGTTTACCAGGTAAAACCTCTTTTGTAAAACAAAAGTCACATGCAAACTCTGATAATACGGCAAACAAATTTCTGTTGAACCACATCTTACATTTTGTCTTTCCAAGAACATAAACATGTTTCATTCTACCCTAAGCAGAAAGAAAGAAAGAAGACATTGAACTACAGGTACTACTCACACAAAGCTCATCTAAAAAGCTTCCTAACTATTTATTAAAACAATTAAGTGAAGTGTGAATTGGGGAAGGTGCTGCCTCCCATATATAGGCTTGTGGAAAAGGCACATCAAAAAATCTGCCAAGAAGCATTAAATGTCATTACAATTACACCTAATTCAGAGAGCTGCAACATGTACACAAAGGCAATTTCTAATAAAAATAAGTGCTTTTTAAAATCTTGCTTTTTGGTCAACTGATGCCTGAAGACACCCTGAATGATGATGTACATTTATAAGAGAAATGAGGGACTCTCAGAAGATACAACAGAGTTCAGTGGCAATCTGGGATCGAGAAGTAATTAGCTGCTGAGTGAGATATCAGACAGTCAACTCTGGCTGTAACACAGGCAGTCAGCAAGTACATCAAAACATACCTGTTAAAACCACTCTCGGTTGCCAGCTGTAACTAAGTCAGTGCTCAAACTCCAACAGCAAGACTTTAATCTTTCCGCCAACCAGTGCTGAAATGGGCACAACTGCCTTCTGCTGGCAGGGAAATGAGTCTAGAATTGCCTTGCTTCAGATAAAACCATGATCAATTTCAGTAGTGCTGTTACACACCCCCCACGGATTACATGTCTAGCTGTGACTATCCTGGGCTGCATCAAAAGAGGGGTGGCCAGCAGGGTGAGGGAGATGATTGTCCCCCTCTACTCTGCCCTCACAGGCTGCACCTGGAGTACTGCATCCAGGCGTGGGGCCCCCAGCACAAGAAATATGAAGAGCTGTTGGAGCGGATCCAGAGGAGGGCCATGAAGATGATCAAAGGGCTGGAGCACCTCTCCTGTGAAGAAAGGTTGAGGGAGTTGGGCTTGTTTAGCCTGGAGAAGTCTCCGAGGAGACCTCATTGCAGCCTTCCAGTACCTGAAGGGAGCTTAAAAGCAGGAAGGGGACTGACTCTTTAAACAGTCTGATAGTGACAGGACAAGGGGGAACGTCTTAAAACTAAAAGGGGGGAGATTTAGATGTTAGGAAGAAATTCTTTACTCAGAGGATTGTGAGGCGATGGAACAGGCTGCAGAGAGGTTGTGGATGCCCTATCTCTGGAGATATTCAAGTTCAGGCTGGATTGGGCCCTGGTGGTTGGCATCCCTGCGTGTGGCATGGGGGTTGGATCTTGATAATCTTTAAGGTCCCTTCCAAACCAAGCCATTCTAGGATTCTGTGACTACCCAAAGCACCACAGCTGAGGTACTTCCCTTCAGGCACATCCATACAGGACGTACTGCATGCCCAGTCCCTAGAGCTGTACCCAGGCAGGTATCTGAAGGTGGGGACTCAGCAGGGTTGAGGCTTCTAATGGCTCTCCATGTCTTCAGGAAGACAAACACCACACACCCCTTCTGAGCACAAGTTTCTTCAGAAGATCATTCTTCAGATCATTTGTAACCTATTGAGACATCTGTACTGCAGCCATTCTCAAACGAAAGAGCTCACCACTGAATAGCCATAGGGTATCCAAAAGTGTAGTTTAGCCAGGGAAGACTTGATGTGGGGGCAGCTGGCACTTCTAGGCAGCCCCAGAGGTCTGTCCCCTTACAGAGTTATCAGTGCCTGGAGAGCACTCAGCCAGACCATGCCCATACAAACACTTGACCTTCTCATTCCAGTCTTCTGAGGCTGCTATAGGGTCTGTCCTGAAGGGCCACACTGCTGGGATCAGGGAGTCTTCAGCTCTGTTTCTTGGCCACCAGCTGGTAACTAAAACGTCTGCCAAGACCCAAACTTCAGAAGTCCTCACTTTAAAAAATCTGTCCCCATTAACCAACAGGAGTTGGTTAAGTATTTGCTTAGCCAGCTGCTGGCTTTAGAGGCAGAGGACCTTACCACATGTGAAAATTTACCATATCAGCTAACCTACAGCTCAAGGTCCTTTATTGTTCCGTGTATCATATCACCCATGGACCATAGACCAGGATTTACATCACAGCCTCATCTCCCACAAGCTGCTGGTGACCAAAGCTACTGTGTAACAGCCCAGTGCCAGCACCAGGTGCTGCTGCAATGAGCTTAGCCCTCACTGCATAAAGAGGTCACAACCGAGGAGGGTCACGCAGCAAGCAGGCCACAGGAATGGGCCAGTGAGACAGTGCACGAGGCCGGGGTGAGAATGAGCAATAGGACTTTGTAAGGAATCTTAATCAAGCAGCCATCATAAGCATCTGCATTTAGACACATGTTGTTTAGTCTAGTAGAAGAGTATTTATACCTACATTTTCTTATTTATATGTAAGCAACACCATGGTAAGTTTCATCTTACACTTTACTCCCAAGTTATGCATTCATCTTGCAGCATGTAACACCTGCCCATGTGCACTTTCACCCACATACAGACAGTCACCTGTCCTGCTGCATCACTCCCAAGAGGGCTTATCTAGCATTTGCAAGCATCACTAAGAATAGAGTACAGTATGTTTCCTTGAATGCGTGAGGGTGTTGGTTTTCTATCGTGTTTGTCTGCCCCAGAGGTTTCTGAGATAACCAAACTTTGATCTTGAAAGCCCTCCATGTTTTGTTTTGTTTTTTTTTCATTTAGCATTAACAATTATACACTTATCTTGGACAGGAAAAGGGAAACTTTAAATGCATGGTTAGCCAAAACTTGTCTACCAGCCAGTTTTCTGTCATCTATTCTGCAGGTGTTACTGTTTCAAAAACCCTTGCATAGAGCATCCCAACAGAGAAACAGAACAAAGCTACCAGAATTAGGGGAAGAGAGATGTGTTAGGGTGCAGTTTCCCAAGACAGCTCTAGCTGATCCAACAGATCCCTCCTGCCAGAATGGGAGATCTGCTTCTTCCCCACCATCTCTTCTCCCTCCTTCTGGCTCCATATTCCCACCACCCATTCTCTAGAGATGTTGGCAGTCATCATCTCACAAAACCAGCATGCTTGCTAGGTGGCCACAATGGAAAGGTGCAAGGATGTGAGCTGGCACTGCACAGGACTACAGAACCATGGGCAGGAGGTGAAAGGGAAGGGGAAGCAGATCTCTTCTGCAGTAGCCAGGCATTAATGGAGGCTGTGCTATCAAACCAGTCCACGGTGATCTAGGCCACTTCCAATGTACTCATAAGGGAATGCCCATAGGTAACTTGATGGGACCAGGATGGAGAATAATTATTTTGTAGATGATCTCGGCCAAAAATAGGATCACGTTTAATTACCTTAATAAATAAAATTAGGCACATGGTTTAGAGAGCAAGGTGGTGATGAGTCAGTGCTAGACTAAATGATCTTAGACGTCTTTTCCAACCTTAATGATTCTATGAAATTATAAGTGTCATCCTTGACTGTGACAGTAATAAGCTGACTGTGAGAGCCAGATTTGTTGAAGTTCTTCCATCCTCTCCTTAGGGAATGATTGCAAAGCTTTTGTTTTTACATTTAACTTCAATACAGAAGGTCTTAAGTAGATCTCAGTATAAATTTTGTGTTAGAATTCAATATTCAGCTTTTTGTGAGGTGAGTTGGAAGCTGTAGAAGTCTTGTCGGCACTTTAACAAACCTCTTACCACCAAGTCCACTCTGCAAAGCCTGCATGCTGGTGTGTCCTAAACAGGCTGCCCAGGGAGGTGGTAGAGTCACTGTCTCTGGAGGTGTTTAAGAAACCTGTAGATGTGGCACCCAGGGACATGGTTGACTGGGCATGGTGTAATGGGTCGATGGCTGGAATAGATCTTAGCGGTCTTTGCAACCTTAATGATTCTATGATTTTATGATCCTTTCACTCCAGGTTTCATTTCAAGCTGCTCAGATGAAGAATCTCAAGCGTGGAGAAGTACTTGAGCCAAACCACAGAGATGTTTACTGCCTGAATACGGCTATCACTGATGTGCATTGCACAGTGCCAATGGTGCTTGCCATGTCAATGCTACCAGTACCAATGTCAGTGCCTGCAGCAGCAGCAGGGATGGCACCTTCCCAATCAAGCAACATTGCTACCATTCTGCAGTGTTTGTCTGGCACCTGAGCAGAAAGTTCACATAAAATTCAAGCAAAAGCCACTGAGCACATCTTTTTCCATTCTCCTTCTAGTTACACATCTAACACACAATAACAGTAATGGGATATTTCCTCCTGAATCACAAGATTCATCGACAAGCTGCAAGCCTTACAATTTCTGGTCTCCTCCGTAGAGTATGGGTTCAGACGGCGCACCGAACACATCCCAGAAATTAAAAATTAACTGAGTAAGGCGTTGCAGTTAACAGTTTCGGCTCCGCACAGCCCCGCTCTGCCGGCGGGGATCCCCCCATCCGCCGCGACATCGCAGCGGTCCGGGGGCTGCGAGCTGCGAGCAGCCGGGGCCGGGCGGGCAGCGGGACAGGTGCTCGGCTTCCAGGGGGCACGTCCTCACTCCCACCCCTCTCGCCGCCCGCCGGGACCCCGGTCCCACAGCACAGCCCGGGCAGGGGCACGGCACCGCTTACCGCAGCTGCTCGCCGGTCAGCAGGACCTCGGCCATGTGCTCCAGCTCGGTCGCTTTCTGCTGCATGCTGCTCATGCCCTCCTCCATCGCCGCCGCCTGCGGACACAGCGCCGCGAGCTGAGGGGAGCGGGCTCCGGCCCCCCCCCCGCCGCAGCTGCCGCCGCAGCAGCCCCGATCCCCCTCTCGTGGCCGAGGGCACTGGCAGCCTCCCCCCGCCGCGCTCACCTGGAGGAGACGGAGCGCCGTTTCGGTTCGCTTCCCCCCCTNNCACCCCCTCCAAAACCCGCCCCGCTTCCCGTGTTATTGTGTCACGGGCGGGGAGAGAAACACATGGCTGCGGCCGCCGCGGTACGGCTCGCCGAGGCAGCAGCGGCCCCCCCCGGCTGTCACACGGCAGGGAGGCACCGGCAGCCCCCGGCACGGGAGCGCCTCTGGGGGGGCTGCGCTGTGGCCCATGCCCCGGCTATGGGGTGCGCCGAGCTGCCCCCGGCCGCGATGTCCCCGCAGCTGCCTCCCGCCGCCCGGCTCCCCGCGCATCTCCCTGCAGCCCGGGACCGCTCTCACACATTGCCCCCGTGCCGCCGCACCTCTTTGTCCCTCCGGCGACGGCGACCGCTGAATTCCTGGGGACTGAAAAGCGTTTCTCGCAATATTCAGTCTTTGAGATGGGAAGTGCGAGGTCATGAGCACCCTTTGTCAGCACTGCTGGCGGAAAAAAGCACCAGAATGGAAACAAATCCAAGGCCACTTCTGCTGTGGTCCAAGACGGGTTTTCATTTGCAACAACGCATAATTAAGATACACCTTGATCGTGCACTCATTGCCCTTCTCTCTGCCTGCACACACTGTGTGTGGAAAACTGCATCTGCTTCATATTGGCAATATTGTCATAGTCTGATGACCAAGACTGTGGTTTCAGAACAAGGATAAGCATTAACAAGGAATCACATGAAGGAACCGAACCCAGTATAAACCAGGCTGAAAAGAAAGAGGAGGTGGATCTCCAAACAGCCCGTGTAGACTTACAGTATTTACTACTAAAGGAGGCTCTTGATTAAAATAATAACTTGGAGTCAAGGAAAAAATGGACAAGTCGTTGGAAAATAAGTCCAAGGAGGGTTAGTAAGCAGACAGCAGCCATGTCCAGCTGAGGAAATTCTCTGCTAAAAATAATTGGAAGCTAGGCAAGCACTTGCAAGAAGTTCCATATATGCCTTCTCTGCTGTTCCCTAGCATCTGTTCATAGCCACTTGTGAGATGAATATCGGACCAGGTGCACCTCTGGTTCAGCCCAGCACAGTCACTGTAGGGAATGTCGCAATGTGTCTGAAAGAACCCTACGGACCAATGGGTGGTGAGCAAAGTAAAACTGAATCTGCCTTCATGCCGATTATAGAATGAGCCACGGAGGGAAGACTTAGGAGTGCAAACACTGCAGCCTGAGTTTGCCTCTTGTCAATTGGGAAGACATACGTTTATGTCAGTACTTGCAAACACCCTCTAATCCCACTCATACTGTAAGTACATGAAGTGCACATTCATGGAGCTAGAAACAAAAAGGGAATTGAAACAACCATCTCATCTGACCTTATATTTTGGATCAAGAATTTGCACAGCAATTTGTATCAAACACTTTATCACGTGGCTGAAGCAAAGAAATCTCAAGAGAATGTTACTGTACATTTATGGTATCGTAGGGATTTATCACCTGAGTTTGGCTGATTCAGCTGTTCCCCACCTCTAAAAGGGGGAAATGCCACTCCGCTCGGCTCTGGCTACACATCCTTGCAATGGGTCTTACACTGGTTTCCACACTTTCAGCACCTCTGCTGCAATTGAATTCGCTGAATGGGCATAGAAGTCCACAGAATGAGGCTAGTTTCTTCTGGGCCAGTAAGGAGAGCTGTGCAGGTGGCTGTGGATCTCATGGGCCTGGAGCTGACACAGAGGTGAAGTGGGCCTGGGCGGCTGAGAGCAGGAATAGAGAGGAGGAAGAGGGAGGAGAAGAAGGGGAAGAAGCTGTCTTTCAGCAGTGACAAGCCAGCAGCTTGACTCAGGGTGCTTGTGGAACGGCAGCCTGAAACACATTTCTTTCCTTGCAGATCAGATTATTCTCGCAAGTCAGTGCAATTTCCTGTACTGAATTATTTAATGCTCATAGGCTGCCATGTTTGCCTTTCCACACTGATATCCCATTTGTAATTTGTTCCACATGTTCACACTGAAATATCTTACAGCTACAGTGCGCTTCAGAGGAAGGGATTAGGTATCAATCATCCCAAACCTGATGTCTCTCCTCGACGGTTAGCTGACAGAATCCCAAAGGATCACATTTCAGAGTCAAGAGCAAGAATTAAGCTACATAAATTGACCTGTTTGGATGTTTCTAGCTTGTATGTTTTTAATGCACAGACTGCTATAGAAACATGAGATCTAGCAAAGGATTAAACTGCCCTGGTCCTCCCTCCCAGGGCACACTGACCTCCAAGACCCTGACACTGCACTGAGAGGTGGGAAAGCACGTGAGATCCTGACAGCAAGGTTACTGAGAAGGAGAAAGACTTTCCTCAAGGTAAACTCTGGGAAGCAGATGAATATATACACATATGTTTTGTATAAACATAGGAATAATTTCAGGAGCTGCTGTTTATTTTATATGCGAATGTGTACTTGGATTTTACCTTAGCATGACTGCAGTTAAGTGATAAGAGTTGGGCTCAGTGATCCATATTAATAGTAGAATCATAGAATCACCAGTGTTGGAAAAGACCTCCAAGATCATCCAGTCTAACCAGCCACCTACCACTAATATTTCCCCACTAAACCACATCCCTTAGTACAACATCTAAATGTTTCTTGGACACCTCCAGGGATGGTGACTCCACCACCTCCCCAGGCAGCCTGTTCAAGTGCCTGACCACACTTTTGGAGAATAAATTTTTCCCAATATCCAACTTGAATCTCCCCTGGCACAACTTGAGGCCATTCCGTCTCGTCCTATCACTGTTACCTGGCAGCAGAGGCCAACCCCCACCTCACCACAACCTCCTTTCAGGCAGTTCTAGAGAGCAATAAGGTCTCCCCTGAGCCTCCTCTTCTATGACAGAACAATCCCAGTTCCCTCAGCTGCTCCCCATAAGATTTGTGCTTCAGACCCTTCACAGCTTTGCTGCCTTTCTCTGGACATGCTCCAGGGCCTTGATGTCTTTCTTGTAGTGAGGGGCCCAAAACTGAATACAGCACTCAAAGTACAGCCTCATCAGAGCTGAGTACAGAGGGATGATCACTTCCTTCTCCTGCTGGCTGCACTGTTTCTGGTACAAGCCAGGATGCCATATGAATCGTTTCCAAGTTGAGATATTCCATGATTCTGTGATATTAAGGTAGCTAGCTAAGGTTGAGACACTCCTCATCCAAAAGTGTGACAAACCTTTGAGCTGGAGCCCAGCAACGTCTTAAAACTCATCCTCCACAACGTCCACAGTAACGAGAGCTGCATATGTCTGGTGGAGAGTTGGTAGCACAGGCACTGAGGAAACTCAAGTCTTCCAGTGGTGGTGGCAGCAGAGGCTCTCTGACATACAGCAAGGCACAAAGCCACACATTTGAACCCCAGAGATCGTGGCACTGGGACATGACCCTGTATTCAAGTGCCAGTTTTAAAAGTATCCTAGTGATTTGCATAAACTTTCTTATTGCACTGAGTAAATATACAAATGGTAAAACATAAATGCCTACAAAGTGAAATGAGAATGTTGCTTTCAGAAAAGTTTATAGAGTATTACATCTGTGGCTTAAATTTTGACTTGATAAATTAATTTAAGATTAGATAAACTAATTCCCTAGTCCAACTAATTAATTTAATGCAAACTTAATTTAAAGTGAGACATTCATATGAACAATTTACCAGTGTTCTTATGTACACTTCTTCCTTCTGTGGCATTGTTCACATAAGACTGATCTTTCCTTGCTGGGATGACTAGATCTTTTGAAACAGGAAAATGATGGAGAAATCATTAAGGCATTGATTAAGGCACTGATTATCGCTTGCAAAAGATGGTGAAGCACTTCAGGGATAAAAGGCATTGGCAGATGAGCTGTTCAATTGGTTTGCAGTTCTGGTTTTCCTAACATGTTTTGTGTAAGAGCCAGCAATGTAAACATCACATTTAAAAATACCTGGTTCTTCTCTTACTGAGGAAGACAGAAAAACATACGGTTTTGGCCTTTAATTGATCTCTCTTCTAAATAGATTTTGCAGCACTCTGGAAAAAGAAGTGTGTGCGTAGTTTCGTGTGTTTTTTTGTTTGATTGTTTTGGGTTTTTTTTTTCCTATATTCCCGTGCTTATTTGCAAGGAGATCTCACTTGTCTTTGTGTTTCAGCTGGTTAACTTCCTTAGTACCAGAAGTCTGGCAAAGGAAAGCAGAGAAACTACCAGGTATTGTCCAGCCTGCCCTCCTCTTTTCATGCTATGTACAATAGTATTTCCCATTCTTGGCAGTGCATAGATTACATTCATTGCTGCTCATTTGCTGCTCTGAGCTTGAACAATTTAAGTTGTCTGGTGGAAACTGGTTAGAAGAATCAGTACTTGTGTGATTCAAAGGGCTGAATGCATCTGGCCAGGCTAATTTTAGTCTTGTGATAAACCACAGGAAAAGTCAGCAAGTTTTCACACACACACACACACGCACAAAAAAAGGGCAAGTTTTATACTTCTCTTTTTCCAGTATAACATCCAAGTTCCTGCAAAAGCCACCATAGTGAGGTAACAGGAGGATCTATCACAATTAATTAATTTATCTGCAAGCAAGACTATGAAATGTCTAACATTTCAGCACGTAAATGAGATTTGTATCTGGTCAGATCCTTACATTTCATGTATCGCTGACCTGGCAATCATCATATAACAAGATGAAGTATAGAGAAAAAGACATTTTGATCCTGAGACATGCAGAGATGATCTAAAAGGGGCTTTCTGAGCCTATCCTTACTCAGCTTTTCCATTTTGTGTTAAATACCCAGGTTCTATCTGGGTCAAAGATACTGAGACCCATGTGCAGGCTGACGTCTAAAGCACTACCATTAGGCAGATACATGTTCTAGGGCTTCCTCCTGTCAATGCAGAAATATTTCACGGAAATAAACAGCTTCAGTAAGAAAAAAAAAGAAGAGAAATCCATATCAGACCTGTAGACTCAATAACTGTTGATAGTGCACTCTGCTAAACTCGCATTTTTGTTAGCCAGTATGTAATTGATTTCTGCGCTCTCAGTGATGTCATTTGTTCTGTTACACTGGAGTCCCTCTATGTATCTATTATGTATCTGGAACAGTTTCTAATTTGTCTTATTTTGCATCTTCAGCAATTTTCTAATAATTCCTAATTTTGAGCATCACAAGAATATTTACCTGCCAAAAAGCACCTGTAAACTGGTAGGAATGTTAGTCTTTGACCATTTCATATACATTTCCATTAGTTGTTTCATTTTTGTTGCTTTGTTTTCTCTTATTTTATCCTGCACTTAATTGATAGTAATTACAAACTCATGCAGCCTGAGCTGTGCCACATCACACGCTTAGCTCAGGTTATAGTTCAGGACTTTTGTAGTAGCAAGACTGGGGCTGGGAGGTGTGAGTCAGCTGGCAGGCATGACTAACAGCTGAGAAGGAGCTTCTTTGTAAACCACATCTCAAGTGTGAAGACAACTCCTATATTCTAAGTGGTAAAAGACAAATTCTTAGGCTGTCTTCCACCTCTGTGTTAATACGCCCTGGTATCTGGCTGCGAGATCGAAAAGAGTTTTGCTTAAACCATCGTGGCTTCAGTTGACAGCTTGACTTTGCATTGAACCCAGCCTTGAAAGCTTATGCACATTTAAATAAAAATTGCTTTCTCTTGAGAAGCAACACCTGGGAGTCCAACCCCCCTGCTAAAGCAGGTTCCCTATGATAGGTAGCACAAGTAGGAGTCCAGATGGGTCTTGAATATCTCCATAAAAGGAGACTCCACAACCTCTCTGGGCAACCTGTTCCAGTGCCCTTGCCATAAAGAAGTTCTTCCACATGTGAGTACAGAACTTCCTATGTTCAGGTTTAGGCCATTACTCCTTGTCTTATCACTGCACACCACCAAGAAGAGCCTGGCCTCATCCATTTTCCTCTCACCTCCCTTTATATATTTATAAACACTGATCAGATCCCCTAGTCAGTCTTCTCTCCCCCAGGCTGAACAGACCCGGGTTACTCAGCCTTTCCTCATACTGGCACCATTAACCACGTGTCCTGCCGTTAGGTAGGGCTGTGCAGCACATGGTGCTGAGGAACACAGGCCTGCTACTCAGGTGGAGGGAAGGGCCTCTGGGACACAGGCACAGCACACTGCAGTCATGCCACCACTGCTACAGGATATCCATAATGCTAAAACCTGAGATATCAGATCTTCTGGAGCATCCGCATCCACCAGCAGCTGTGCTCACTGGCGTAACTGGTCTCTGTGAAACACTCTACACGTTAAGTATGTGCATGATTGCTCTGCCACCCAGTGGTCCTTGTGAGAAATTATCAAAATGCCTGTCAGAACCTCATTGTGAATTGATGCTCAACAAAGAAAAGGATTGTTAAAAGAAGCGGTAATTTTAGAAGAGAAAAATAAACAGGAGGGGGAATGACTGTTAACATGGGTTGATAGTGATAGGACAAGGGGGAATGGTTTCAAACTGAGACAGGGGAGATTTATGTTAGATATTAGGAGGAAGTTTTTCACACAGAGGGTGGTGACGCACTGGAACAGGTTGCCCAAGGAGGTTGTGGATGCCCCATCCCTGGAGGTGTTCAAGGCCAGGCTGGATGTGGCTCTGGGCAGCCTGGTCTAGTGGTTGGTGACCCTGCACATAGCAGGGGGGTTGGAACTAGATGATCATTGTGGTCCTTTTCAGCTCAGGCCGTTCTGTGATTCTATGATTCTATGAAAAATCTTTAGACAATACGATCTTTGCATAGGATTGCAAACACAAACATACTCGACTGTCATTTATTTTTCTACAGACAGAACACCAGAATAACTCCTCAAGGTAGTAAAAATAAAGCCAATAAAATACTAGTAAGTTACTATTCTCTTTCACAAATGTGTCTCACAAGTAGGTGTTTGTCTTGTGTTCTCAAAATATTTAAAGATCTCTTGGAGTGCTGAAGCAATGGGATAAGCTTAGGAGAGCATTCTTCTAAAGCAAACCAGATACTGCATCATGCTGAGATATTTCAAAATGATCAGCTATGACCAGTCCTTATACTGCACTACAGAGTACCAGAAATCCTTACAAAGAAACAGCTTTGCTGTAGCTCTGCATCCAGGAAACTGGGTGCCACAGGAGCTGGTGGAAGGAGGCACATACAGAGGCTGCTGGGATGAAGCAGGACCATAATAATCTTCTCTCATAAGAACAAATTCTGGTCTGTTGAAATATAGAACCTAATAGCAATATTGTCCAGGCTGAACTGCAGTGGGAGCACTGTCTTGCTCTCAATAGCTCAGCAGAAGAGAAAAGAATCAGTGATTTTGTCTGGAAAGAAAACTTCAGTGAGATAGATACACTCAGGAAAGTGGGGTGAAATGAGGAGAAAAGGCACATGAAAGAATGTGAAAAGGAATAGGGAGAAGATAGAATAAAGAAGTGAGACTTGAGCTGAAGAAAAGAGAGAGAGGTTCAAGCAGGGATGAGAAGCTGGAAGAAAGACTGAAGAGCCAAGCCAAGACAGAAGGTGGAAGGAATAAATTTTTTTTGTGATGTCCACCAGAGCTTTTCCTCCCTGTATTACGCTGTCTTCGCAGTGGGATGCTGCCTGTCTCCACAGCAACCAGCAGCCATGAGACCTTTCTTCCCTGCCCGCACTGACTGCTCTCTGGAGAGGAGCCCTCAAATTGTCACTCTTAGAAAAGTCAGAAAAGAGAACAGTATAGAAAGCATTTCAAACACTCTCTCACTGCATATCTCCAACACAGAAGAGAGTTGGCCACACCTGTACATTTCTTACAACAAATTTGGCAGACCCCAGCGCCCACTCGCTTAGAAACAAAACTTGCACAGACTTTTCAGTTAAAGATTCCTAATTTTCATAATTGCTTTTGATGTTTCATTAAAATTATTAAAATGTTGCTCTCCAAGGAAAGCTTGATGGGCAGCATCTCACCTCAGGCCTCACACTGCATCACTTCTCAAGCAGTTCACAATGAGAGCAGCTTCATCATCCACTTACTCAACAGTTTCCTAAGGAAATGCAATTCAGTTAGACAAGGCCCGTGCCAAAACTGTGACATGCAGATGGGAGAAGATGAGACTACAAGGATCTCTCCTAACTGTACAGGCAATAAAGCTATTTTTTGAGTTGGGCATAATTGCAGATCTCCACCAACACATCTGTGAAATGAAAACAGAGTTACTCTTGTTCTTTGGTCATAGCTTACCACGTGATGTCAAACTGTTCAGTATCTCAAGACATTGATGCTTCTTGTGATACACTCACTGTTAATTGTTACTCACAGAGTTGTAAGAAAATTCCAACTACTCATTGACACAATGGGAAAATAAAATGTTTGGTCCCAAAAACAACCTCTGGTATTCAACAGAAGGAAAAAAATACTGCAGATAGTTAGGATTTTCAGAATAAAATGTTGATATGTTTGCAGAGTTTTTTGCAGTTTCTTGTCAAGCAGATGGTGTGGGACTGAAAAGGACAATCTAGCCTCTAGATGGTCTCCTAAGTGTGTTGGGGAGCAGGGTGGGAGGGGAATATTCTACTCCTCCAGTCATTTGGTACCAGGAGGAAAGCTGAGAACTGCAAGGTCAAGCTAATGTCATTCTTGGAATTCTTGGAAGGCTACAGCCCAAGGTTTAATGAGGGTGATGATAGAAAGTCAGGGGTGCTTTGTCAGGTGCTGCAGCTCACTGCCAACAGATTCAATGGACAATAAGGAGCAGATATGCTACATGTATGGTACTGGCAGATAATCAGGGTCATTGTATAAAAAAGACATATGCAGTATGCAGTGTTATACCACAGTCATGAACCTAGGTTAAAACTGATTAAATTCTCAGAATTCTTCAAAGTAATTAAAAAAGATGCTAATAAACTCCTCAGCTTTTCCTAGTAAAGGTCTTCTGGGACTATGAGCCAGAGAAGGAGGATGATTTATGAACCAGGGGACTCTAATCAATCTAAAAAGCTTCTGTCCTGTAGAATAGTGAATCGTAGTATATGCTAATTGCTACAGAGGGAGTTTCTAGGCTGCAAGAGGAGAAATCTTTCTTTACTATTTTTTTTAATTCTTCCAGACCACAGAATATTCTCAACTGATAATTTCCACTCACCCTGTCTTTTTTATTTTTATATCTGAGTTACTTGAGCACTTCACAAATGTAAGCACTGGATGATCTTCTCCATACTCATCCAATTTCGTAGAGATTTGCAAAATGGCAAAACCCTCTAATTTATTAAAAAAAAAAAAAAAGAATTACACAGAAACAGATACTTGTTCTACAGTTTCTTGATCATGCCAACACTGATTTCGATGGACAGAATTTTTAAGATGTGCTCATCTGTATTATTTTAATTTGCCCTGTGTAAGGGTCTCCTATGTAATGCTTTCCCGACATTGTCTTCATGGTACTCATCTGAATTTTCATCCTGCTTTTTCTCACTGTCATTTTCCTATGTCGCTGCACATCTCTGTTGCATACTCTCCCACAAATGGAATATTGGAAGCATATTCCTGACTATTTTATATTTTGCAAAATATGCTGTATTTTACCTGGATTTTCTTCTCACATTGTTTTATTATTTATTATTATTTTTTTTAATTTCAGGCTCATGCAGATGTAATGGGCACATCATTTGCAGAACTTTTTTTTGCCCTAGCAATGTCTCAAAAACTACAGATACATAAGCTGTCAAAATAAAACTTTCTGAGATTAGTACATACTGTGCAGATACTGGTTAATCAGGAAACAAGGCCATGTGTGATAACTTGCCAGATGACACATAATGTTTATTATGTCACTATTAGTAAGATCTCCAGACTGAAATTTAGCCACAAAATACTATAAAACACTACCGAAAAAAAATACATAATAATTCCATGTATCTATTATATTTTCTTATGCTTTATTGCTTATGGCAAGAGTTTTCTTCATGAACGCCAAATAAAGAGGCACGCTGACCTAGGCCATTGCCTTGTTTACACTAATATTTAGGTCTGATTACATGTTTATCTTCTCCTAATTTGAATGTAACTGTTTTGCACTTCTCTGTTATCCTACTGAGATGGAAGAGGAAGTGCTTGTCTCAGTCAACAATGAACTCTCTGGTTTCTCTAATAATTGTATGAAATTTTCCTCATTTGAGTCTTGGACTCATCTCCTGCTTCGTGGTGCTTTCCTGGCTGACATCGTCAGATATCGGTATTTTACAGGGACATGATAATACACAGTAATCAATGCCTACAACATAGAACATGTGAAGTGCTGGTCTCTGTTTTAGCTATCTATTCACTTGGTAAAAATGAAAAAGAAACACGTCTAACTCAAGAATCAATTCCAGTGGAGAGCGGAAGAGTGATTCAGAGGGTCTGAGTTTACGTAGGGTGCTGAGTTATGACTTAAAGCCAGAATGCTGTGATTAATAGACAAAAACATCACAAAGGTTATCCTGTCTGATTTTTTCTAACTCTTCTGTGGATTACACTCATTTTGACTTCCACAGAATCTCTCATGTTCCACAATGTGTTGTATAGAAAGGTTTTTTCTCCTATTATCCATAACTTGTTAGTTTCAGCGGTATTCGCCACTTCTTACAGAATAGATACACATTTTTCCTTAAATTCGTAATTGCTTACACATCTACTGTATCTTCTTCTTCTAAACTTGTCCAAACTGAAATGATCTAACCAGGTTAGTCTCTTTTCTGTGAAAATCAGATGTCTCAGGAGGCCCTTTTCTGTATCTCGTGTAGCAGCTCACAGGTCAGAATGTCATGCTTTATTCAAGGTAGGCATACACAATGGATTTATACAGTGGCACAGTTATAGCCTGGTATCAGGTTGTTGTTTTTTCCTTGCTTTTATTTTTCTAAGACGGAAATGTAGCACAATCAGTGTAGACAGTTATTCTACTGTTGTCTCACAGAAGTCTATGAAAAACACTGAAATGTCATTCAGAGGTTTGCAGCCACATTCACAGATCCAGTTCCCATGACCACCTTCTGTATTGAAACATGATGGACACGCCAACTGATAAATATTTCCCAGCAATGAGAAACTGATGTTTAATAGGCAAAAATGTAACGTTCTCATTAATCTTAAATATTGTAGATGGCATTTGAACTGATAAAAAAAACCAAAAAACCTAATCCTTGAATTAAGTTTTGTGAGGCTTTAATCAAGCTGAGCCTCTCTTGTGGAATAATTTCCAGCAACTGTAACTGTGAACTGTGTAATTATCAGAGGCTGATAACTCATTACAGTATCCAACTTCAGCGCTGTGCCAATTTTTCCAGTGCTGCCTTTGCTATCTTTTATTTTCATAGCTACCTATGTTGTGCTTTGAAGGTCACTCAGAAGTTTCTACTGTGTGCATCTTTGACATTTAAACGCCCCATTACATGTAGTCCAATCTCCCAGATTTTATTATAGTTCCCAAATACATGAATTGAAATCACACCTAGAAAGTCATCCTCCTAATGTCATGCCTGATGTCTAGAGCTTGATACTGGTGATGTGCAGTGTTACCACAAATGTTATCTCACAGTTCATTGTTTTATATCTTAGCTGTGGAGATTTGGAGTTATTTGAACTTACTTTCTTTGATTTGTCACAGCTGTCCCTGATTTATTGTGCTGTTCACATCCTTGATGTTTATATCCTTGATGAGCCCTTGATGAGCCCTGGGAAATATTATACAGTGCCAGGAACTTCAAAGGCAAGACTATAATAATCTTCAGCAATCCATTTTGTGTTTTGCTAACTTCTGTCAATGTTAGTCGACAAGATTCCATTAACACTAATTTCCATTAACATTAGTCACTTGAAAAACTACACCAAAGCTAATCTTGCTTGATAGTTGACTTAACTCCTGCCTCCCCTTCCAAGGCCTGCTGAGGATGCAGGCTGTTCAAAGCTTCACACTGGTGTGAGATCACATCCAGAGAGTGATGGTCAGTTGCTCAACGTCCAAATGGAGATCAGTGACGAGTGGTGTCCCTCACGGGTCAGTAATAGGACTGGTGCTCTTTAATTTCTTCATCAATTACAACAACAGTGAGATTGAGTGCACCCTCAGCAAGTTCGCAGATGACACCGAGCTGTGCGGTGCGGTTGATACAACCAAGGGTTGGGATGCCATCCACAGAGACCTAGACAGGCTCGAGCTGTGGGCCAAGGAGAACCTCATGAGGTTCAGCAAATCAAAGTGCAAGGTCTTGACCTCAGTCATAGCAATCATGCTGCCATCAGTACAAGCTGGGGAATATAAGCATGGAGCATAGCCATGCTGAAAAGGACTTGGGGGTACTGGTGGATGGTAAGCTGGACATGAGCCAGCAACGTGCCCTCACAGCCCAGAAAGCCAACCGTATCCTGGGCTGCATCAAAAGAAATGTAGCCAACAAGGTGAGGGAGGTGATCCTGCCCCTCTACTCTGCTCTGGTGAGGCCTCACCTGGAGTATTGTGTCCAGATGTGGAGTCCTCAGTACAGGAGAGACATAGACCTATTGGAGCGCATCCACAGGAGGGCCACAAAAATGATCCAAGCAATGGAACACCTCTCCTACAAGGGCAGGCTGAGGGAGCTGGGGCTGTTCAGCCTGGAGGTGACCTGAGAGCAGCCTTTCAGTATCTAAAGGGGGACTATGAGAAAGAAGGGGACAGACTCTTTAGCAGGGTCTGTTGTGATAGGACAAGGGGAAATGGTTTCAAACTAAAAGAAGAGCCATTTAGACTGGAGGTAAGAGAAAAGTTTTTTTTATAGTAAGAGTGGTGAGGCTCTGGAACAGGTTGCCCAGAGAGGGGATGGATGCCCCGTCTCTGCAGGTACTCCAGGTCAGGCTGTATGGGCTCTGAGCACCCTGCTCTAGCTGTAGGTGTCCATGCTCATCACAGGGGAGTTGGACTAGATGGTCTTTAAGACTCCCTTCCAATTCTAACAATTCTAGGATTCTGTGATTTTCTTCCAGTTAGATATCTGTTAAGTAACAGAGCTTGTTAAGACACAAACTCCGTCAGTGTTGGCTTCAGTTCCTTGACTTCTCTTTATTACTATTCTGCAGAGAGAAAAGGAAAAAGGAGAAGAAACAGGTATGCAAGGTGATTGGAAGATTGCACAAATTAAGATATAAATTAAACTTATTTAAGCAGTAACTGTGAGAACTTTTACTGATGGGACAGTGATTTTCTGATTTATGTTAAAGGAAATGAAATAAGACTGTCAGTGTACCAGTGAGCACCAGTGAGTTCATTACTAGAGACTAAGCAAAGCTAAAAGCGCCTCAGGCTTCCTATGTACACAGTGGCTTGATTTCCAGCTTCCACTGAAACAAAACCTGAACGTAGAATAGATGGCAAAGCCTCATACAGCGGACTTCAGAAGGGCGATTCCGAGTAGCCCCGTGTACAGCCGCCCGCCCCAACGGTTAGAGCCGGGCGCTCCACCGGCAACCACAGAATCAACACAGCACGCCCGCGCCGGCGGCGCCCGCCTAAACGCTCCGTCGCGTTGCGCCGCCCCACCCCGCTCCGCCCCCTGTGGTTTGGCGCCGCTTTCGGAGCGCGGCGGGCGCCATGCGGAGCCGCGCGGAGGTGGACGCGACGCTGCGCACCGCCAAGCTGAACCCCGCCGAGCTGCTGCCTGCCGTGCACTGCCTCAGCTTCGGCCCGCAGGGCGGCGCCGGCGAGTGCTGCCTGCTCCAGCTGGAGGCGGGGCTGTGCGCCGAGCTGGAGGCGGGACGCAGGTACGGGCCGGGGCCGCGCGGGGTGCCCGGGCACTGTGCTCGTCTGTCGGCATAACTGCCGCGGTGGTGTGAAGGGACGCGGCTTGTCCAAACGCGCCTTGACAGGAGTCTGGGACGATGCTCTCAGAAAGATGGTTTTGTTTTGGGAGGTTCTGTGTGGAGCCAGCGGTTGGACTCGCTGATCCCTGTGGGTCTCTTCCAACTCGGGGTATTCCATGATTATTTCATCAAAATAGCTGTCCTGAGCTTGCACAGTAAGAAAAATGGGGGTAGGATAGTCGGTGTCCTCATGGTTCGTGTGCTGTTATAGGGTGTGGCTGAGTGGCAGTGCCATAAACAAGCTCAGGAGGCAGGGCAGCAACTTGAATAATGAAGTTTCTTGCAGTGAAAGAGCTTCTTGCTGGGCTTCTGTCGACAGTTGCATCAAAATTTGTTTGGAAAAAGCTGGCATCTTTAAAAGAATCCCACTGGTCAGGCGCTGGCACAGGCTGCCCCTGGAGGTGGGGGCGTCACCGCCCTGGAGGTGTTCAAGGAACATTCAAATGTTGCACTAAGGGACATGGTGTAGTGGGGAAATATTGGTGATGGGTGGACAGTTGACTGGATAATCTTGGAGGTCTTTTCCAGCTTTGGTGATTCTATGATTCTATAACTTCTGAGGTTTTTCTGCTGCAGCACATAGTTGGGGCAGGAGGCAGAGTACCAACAAGTTACACAAACAGGACAGCGAAGGCCATGTACAGCGCTTGCATGTATGTCTAGTAGGATGGTTTGGTGACATCTTCCAAATCTGGCCCAAAACCAGAGAAGTTTTAGGTACAGTTTTACATTTCTTCCTTGTTACCAGCTGCAATGCCACTGATGTAATACAAACATTTTAGATGACATTGGAACTTCCTCTGAAGTCCTTAGAGATCATAGAATAGCTTAGCTTGGAAAGGACCTTAAAAATCACCAAGTTCCAACCCCCTGCTGTGGCAGGGCTGCTACCCACCAGCTCAAGCTGCCCAGGGCCCCATCCAACCTGGCCTGGAGCACCTCCAGGGATGGGGCACCACAGGTTCTCTGGGCAGCTGTGCCAGAGAACCTGAGTGGAGAGGGTGATATCTGTTAGTAGGGCTGTTCATACCTGGTGAAAGGTTAATGGGGTGCCAGTTGTTCCCAAGTCCTCAGGCCTGAGTGCTGCTGAGGACTCTTGGGTCATAGCTGAGCTTTGTTGTGTTGGTGTTGTATCCTCATTAAGAAGCTCTGTTTGCAAGTATGTGAGCTGAAGAAGGGGCTGTGCCTTGATTCTTGTCTGGTAGTGTCAGATGGTTATGGTTTTTTCTGCTTGGAATTACTTGTGAGAAAATATGCATGTTTCTCTATGGGAGTTATCTGAAGGACACTGCACAATAGACAGCTTCTATTTGCTTCCTGTTCCACAGTGGGCTAGTTTCAGTCCTCAGTAAAGAACAACTTTAGCCATAATCTACTTTCTAAGGTTTGTGAACTTTAAGCATCGCTAACCCCTTGTTTTGAGGATTTTGTGTGAATAGACTGGTGAGGAGGTGAGGCTGTGATCTGTGTAAAAAGCCTTGGATACCTGTCTTTCAGAGTGGGAAAACTCAAGAAGAGAAAACATAGAAGATATTTTAGATTAATTGACAATTACGTCTTTACATTTTGGTATAACATGACTGCCACTACTAAATAGAACTGTGGTTTGTAGCTTCTTTACCAATTTGTAAATGTGAAAAATATCAGACGAGTTTAATAGGTGTTCATCCTGAAATAGAGGTACAAATACATGTTGTTGTGTTTTTGTGGGTTTTTTTCAGCCTGGTAATCCGTGGTGAAAAGGATGAACAAGCAGTGTTGTGCAGCAAAGATAAAACTTACGACATGAAAATAGCAGATACCTCAAATATGCTGCTGTTTATTCCTGGCTGCAAAACTCCAGAAGAGCTGAATGTGGATCAAGCGTCTTGTAATATTATTCATTCACAGGTACGCCTTTCTGGGCTTTTTGCTTGTTTGCTTTAATTCTCGAATCCCTTATTCTCTGTAATTTCTTGTGGTTTTTTGCAAGATGCTTACGTGAAACCTTGAGTGGGATTCAGTTGCCTAAACATAGACTTGTCGTGCCATTTTAGGTGCTTTGTGGCATTGGTCTAGCTGTAAGCTGCCACTCCAGAAGGATGCAGATCTCCTGTAGCTTCTTTGTGTATCTGACAGCCCCGGGAGATGTCTTCACAAACATGTCTTATACACAAGGGGCATGCTATACCTTTGGGTGACCAAAATGGCTCTAGGGCTCTTGTGTAGGCAACTGAACTCCATCCGTGATGTATGTTAATTATTGTTTCTAAGAAGTTCAAACTTACGTTTATTTTGAGTGGATAGTAATTACTTGTGGTAGGTATTAAAAGATTTCAAAGAATATCTGATTTCTCAGTGTTGGCAGCTATTTTAAAAATAAGCTGTTTGCACACTGATTCTTAGGAGTGCTTTCCCCAAAAGGCAGATTTTACCACGTCATTATTATGTTTCAGATACAGAAATATATTCAAAGTTTACTCATTTTTGCAACTAACATCTGGGGAGATTTGTTGGAGCGGGTGATTTTAGAGCTCTGAGTTCAAAGAATTCATTGTTCTCTGCTGTTCTGAAGCGTAGTTAATAAAATTCTTCCAAAAACAGTCAGGAAAATATTATTATTAGCTCATTATTTGCTCTAATGGATATAATGACATCATTGAGGAGTAACCCTGCTTGTCCTTAGATGAATATAATAATCTCAGCATCAACATCATCATTTCTTCCATGAAGTCATAAGTTCAGCTGGTGGAAAAAGTTAATTCAAACTAAAATAGATGAATGAGAAAATAATTTTTTTCCATATTCATTTTGGTTGTGCTCAGTGACCCCACTAATCTCTGAAGTCGCATCTGTCAGCTTAAAGTAAATGTGACTCGTATAGGAGGAATTCCTAGAGTTCTGTTTCTGAAAGCTTTTGTCATGTTCTCAAAAATGTGACATGGTGTATTAAGAAGGCAAACTGTGAGACACAGCAAAAGGCACCGTGTTTGCTCAGTAGTTTGGGGGCTTCGTTGCCTTTCTCTTGGAATCTCATCATCGCGCTTTGTACCACTTGGCAGACTGATAGTTACAGCCAGAGCATCTGCCATTTCATTCAGCTTACACAGACTGGCTTTAGGTATGAACTTTGAAGTGTAAATTAGAGCAGTTTATTTTCTTTTCTAGGCAGTGTCTTCGTAATTTATCTCAAGATTGCTCAGAAATGAACCTGGCAGAAAAAGAATCTAACGCTCGTGTAAATGCTGTTTGACATGGAGGAAGGAAAACAGAATTCTGTTTAAAAAGATAGGTGAAATTTGTGTTAAGCTACATAACAGTGGGTTAAAAACTGAGTTTGCTCGGTGTCAGAATTTGAATGGGACTTGTTCTACGTGCAGGTTGTTCACTTACGGTTGATTTAAATGGAACGTTATTTCAAAGTTCTGTTTTCTTGTTTTATGGTTTTCTTTTTTAAACGGATGAGCTTTAAAAACAAGTCTGAAAAAGCATTTAGGATATTTATTTGGCTTTTTCATGGAGGCTTTTTTACAAGGGGCTAATGTTTGGGACAGTAGTCATACACCCGCAGCCTGTTCCACCTCTGCCAGTCTGTACCCACTGCTGTTGCAGCAGAATCAGTACTGGAAGGCTTTGATACTCTCTGTTCTTAAAAGAATCTTCTAATATGAGCAAGCTGTTCCCTATGAAACACCTCAGGATTACTTGGAAGATCAAGACTTGTTAGATTAGTGTAGTTGAATTGATTACACCTGAGCTTCCTGCTGGACATTTTAAATCTGTATGGAACCAGAATAACAAATAGAGATGATGTGTTAATTGAAACAGAAATGTTGTGCTTATTGCATGGAAGTGTAGCCTACTGTCTTATTAATGTCTCTTTTACTTAATGATGTGAAGTTTCATGTATTGAGATGTAAAAAGACCATGAGTAGATCCCACCCATGGGAAGAAGGAGGTAAGATAGAAACAGGGTAATATAGGAAGGGCTTTGTCTTAATACTAAGTTCTAGACAGCGGTTGTGTGACAGCCTGTCATTTGTATGTAGAGATGAGCCGGTCCCTTAGTCATGTTCACTGCAACCATATATATTATCAACCAGCTATAGGCTCATTCTTTGTTACTATTGGTAATCCTTTTTTGACTGAAAATATTACAATGATTGTTTCATCTTTCAAGTAGTTTCTCCATTAATATATTATTTTTTCAGTGACTAGATGAAAACTTTTTGCTGGTAATGTTTTGGTTAAGCTCCTTTGAATCCAAATCATAGATTCAAATGCTGTAAGAGTCCTTGTTTTCTTGTAGATTGCTGGCTTCTCCAATAACTATTGGGAACTAAGGAGATGTCGACCTAAACTGAAGAAACTGAGGAAGCTTCTGATGGAAGATCCATATGAAGGGCCAGATAGTGCAAAAGATCAGACTTCAACAGTGTCAAAAGTAAGTCATCTAAGTCAGTCCACTGCCTTGTAGTTGGTAATGGACAAATTAAAGTGAAGAAACATTCTATCATCTATCTATCTATCTATGATGGTGATGATTCTTAACTAGAAAAATAGCTTTGCTGATGTTTCACAGTGTTGCTTTGAATTAATTTTTAAGCCTACTAGACATTGGTAATTATTAGCACTTACACTGACTAGCTGGTAAGCTATCAGTTTTCCAGTAATAGAAGAATCAACACTGAAAGAGATTTGTGATTTCCCCTTTTACGTGGAGAGTTTCTTGAAGATATGTGATTTAGGAAAGACAGAACACATTCAGTTTTCAGTCTTGCTGTGATACTTAATTTATTATGCCTACTTGAGCTAGTTTGACATCCTGGGAATGGATGGCACAAAGACTTCTCTACAGTTAGACCGGTTTTTATATTAATCACCCTTTGAGAAACTGTTGTAAATTACAGGAGAAGTTCCAGAGAGTGGTAAAACTTAGAAAACTCAGTCTTGGGGAAAAATGTCATCAGTCTTCTTCCTTTCATTGTGGCGTAATGCATTTTACATGCTTGCTGAAGCAAAACTGGTGTAAGAATAACCTGTTTTATCTCCTTTATTTTCCGTGTTGCAGTATACAACAGAAGATTTGCTAAGTCTGATTCAAGCAAGCGAAGAGGAAATACTGCACCAGTTGCAGGTTATAGGTGCCTGTGTAATTGAAGGTATTTGTCTCTAAAGAATATTCGTTACTTATCATAGAATCATAGGATGGCTTAGGTTGGAAGGAACCTTAAAGATCATTTAGTTCTAACCCCCTGCCATGGGCAGGGTTGCACCCCACTAGATCAGGCAGTTTTCTGCCTAAATTATTAGTTTTTTCCACATCTTATCTCGGGATGGGAATACCCAGACTTCTGTAATATTCCCTTAGAGGAACAGAGTCAAAGTATTTAAGTTTCCTTTTAGCACTGATGGTTTTTTTTCTGTTTGGCAGGATATTGGAGAGTTTTAGAATTTGACTATGAGATGAAACTCTTGAATCACGTGACTCAGCTGATAGACTCAGAGTCCTGGTCTTTGAATAAGGTTCCTTTGCGTACGTGTCTTGAGGAACTTGGACCTTTAGAGCCCACGTAAGCAGTTACTTTTAGTACTTAAAGTTGTCTAAGCCATGATTAATGATTATTAATTAAATCATTATTAATTATTTATTAGAATTGTTGTTTTATAACTCTAGATTCCATTTACTGGGGCATTAATGATAAACTTTCTTTGGCTCTACAATATGCAAGGGCGTTAGTAGCTCTCAGCTGTATCTACCTAAGAGAACACTACTATTAGCTTTTTGGAGGACAGATCAGTTCCAAATGTGGTGTCCATGTAGTTGGTTCCTTGATGTAAGCCAGCACCATAAGCTGTTTCCTTCTTTCTTTTAAACTTTTTCCATGTACAGACCTACAGACTGCAATTGATTATTTAGTAATACCTGGGGGCCCCGTGCCTGGATGCAGTACTCCAGGTGCAGCCTCTGAGGGCAGAGTAGAGGGGGACAGTCACCTCCCTCGCCCTGCTGGCCACCCTTCTTTTGATGAAGCCCAGCATGCTGTTGGCATTCTGGGCTGCAAGAGCACACTGCTGGCTTGTGTCCAGCTTTTCGTCCATCAGGACCTCCAAGGCCTTCTCCATAGGGCTGGTCTCAATGTGTTCTTCTCTGTCTGTACTCATATCTGGGATTGCCTCAACCCAAGTGCTGCGCTCTGTACTTGGCCTTGTTAAACCTCATTAGATTCTTGTGTGCCCACTTCTCAAGCCTGACCAGATCCCTCTGGATGACGTCTCTCCCTTCTATTATGTCAACTGCACCACTCAGCTTGGTGTCATCAGCAAACTTGCTGAGACTGCACTTGATCCTACTGTCTATGTCACTGATACACATGCTGGTGAGCACTGGTCCAAAGATGGACCACGGAGGGACAGCACTTTGATTTTAAAAATTGCCTTTTTATTTTTTTCCTCAGAGAGATGATAGAGCATATTCTTTTAAGCTATGGAAGGAAATATACTGATGATGGTAAGTTTGGAAAAGCACGTGTGTTTTAAATTTGTGAAACAAAATAGTTACTGAGTAACTGAAAATTTTATGAGGATGGCTCAAACAAATTAATGTGCTACACGAAAAGTAAACAGTAAGTAAAAGGAAGAAGTAAACAGTGAGATAAAAAGCTAGTCGAATTGTTAGAGAAAGTTCCATGGGAAAAAGCTGCTAAACTGTATGAGACACTAGAGAAAATTAATGAACTGATGGAAGTACCTGAAGTTGTATATTAGACATTTACAAACAGTAGTTTTGTGACTGAAGATAGATTGCTTGTAAAAATTGAATGCGATCTCTTTATAGATACTGTATGAGATCTTGGGTGTCACATATTTAAGCAATTGATAGTGCTATTAATTGTGCAATGGATTATAGATCTCCCTGAATTCATCTTGTATGAAGCAGACACCGTACATTTCCTCCCCTGACCTGTGCTACAAGATCCATTCAGTGGTCATGTTGGCTAAATCTCCACTGCTTGTCTTACATATGTACGTAATAGGTCAGCGCCTTCATTTAAGTTCTTTTCCATGGCTGTTCTCGTCTCACCTTTGACCAAAGTAGAAATTGCACACCACCTTACAGGACACAGGAGAGCAGTTGCAGTGATACAGACTGTCCTCTTCTGATTAGTATATTGAGGCACATTGCACAAGGAATAGTTTTGAATTATAGGGAGACTGAAAAGGTGGAAGGCAGTGTTTATGGCTGACAAAGAGAACTTTAGCCAAGTAAGTGAGAATAGAGAGAAAATCTCCTTATTCCTGTAACCTGATATTACAAGAATGACTGCAGAAAGAAAAGTTTTAATTGTTCAGCTAAGGCAGCAAACACTTCAATACAAGTCATTCAGAGGTAGGAATGAAAACTGGGAAAGCGTTACTGTGAAAAAGGGAAAAGATGATTTGTTCTTCAGCATGAGAGGATATCGTTGAAGAAGACTAGAACAGAATGGAAATTTGAGGCTGTTCTCTGTTCTACTATAAAAAAAAAAAAAAGCAAGAATCCAAGCTATTGTGTCTTTTGTTTCTCAGCAGGGGAAGTTTACTTTGAAATGCATGAAGATAAAATATGCAGAGCTATAGCGCAAATGCTTTTGCAAAATGCAGTGAAATTCAATCTATCAGAGTTTCATGAAGTCTGGCAACAAAGTGTCCCTGAAGGGATGTCAACGAGTCTCAATCAGCTTAAGGTAAAAATATAAAGTATGAATTACTTAGTGTTCTATCTAGATTTTATTGATTGATGGGGATTCATTGTATTTCTGTCAGCTTTTAAGCACTACTTCTGACATCCTCCTTGCAGCTAGCAGTGAGTTCTAGGAGGCTTTGGAGATACAGAGAACTTCTTATGGATTCACTGCAGAATGAAGAAAGTTGAATTGTTTTCATTTTAATTAAAACTTTCTCTGTGATGCTGATCTGCAGGGTTTGGCTCTTGTGGATAAAGCCTCAAGACCAGAGACCATCTTTCTGCTAAAAGTAGAAGACTTACCTGAAGATAATCAGGAAAGATTCAACAGCTTATTCAGCATACGGGAAAAGTGGACAGAAGTGGATATTACCCCTTATATCCAGTAAGGATATATTAAGTAAGATTGTATTAAAAAAATAAGCAGAATTATGCTATAATTAGAGTTCATATTCTTCCCTTTCTGCATGGCTGACTTTCAGCTATGTAGTTATGTCTGAAGTATTATGTTTTAAATACTACAAATTCTACATGAATAGAATCCCCACTTATGGGAACTGTAGCCATATTTGTTGGATTTGAGCTTGTGTAAGAAGCTGATCCCATTGAATTTAAATGAGAACTGATTTCGTGGAGGCAGACTTGAGTTAAAGAAAATATCCTGAACCTTTATTTAGTCTCCATATTTACAACTCAAGAACTGCATTGCAGTAGTGCTTCCTGTACTGCATCCTTTGTCCTTTTGTCCTACATTACAATGTTATGTGGAAGACCCAGCCAGGATGCGTGTGGACAGGCACAAATGGTAACCCAGAAGTTACTTGCATTAATTTTTCGAGTGGCTCTAAATTTACTTTAATATGATTATTTCAAAGCCTATCTGTTTTTGCTAGTTTTAGAGAACAGTAATAACAATTTAAAACAAAACAAAACCCTTGCTTCTCAAGGAAATCATAGTCTTTCCTGTTCCTTAAATTTCAAGCCAAGTTCTAAACTCTAGGTAATTCAAAGCATTCCGAGTGTTACTCTTGTGGTTTTCTTTTTTTCCCCAATACCCTAGTCCAGCTTATGGCTGTATTTACAGTCATTTCACTGAACATCGTGTATGAGAGCATGTCTAATGCTAATGTCATCTACTTTATTTCCTTTGTAGAGACTTATGTGCAGAGAAGCAGACGGTTGGTGCGCTTCTGACAAAATACGCTCGCTCCTCAATGCAGAATGGTATTAAAGTTTATAATTCCAGAAGGCCTATCTCATAAAAAATAGTGTTTTAAAAACTGAGAATATCGTATGGAGTAACAGTGAATGTTGCTTCTTCCTCCCCCTTCTGGGGGAAGGAGTTGTCAACAAATGTTATGTGGCATTCTTGAACTGAAGCAGCTGAACTTCGTGAACAACTTTAGTTTCCTGCACAGCTAAGTAGAATGAGAAGGAACTTGCCTCTTTTAAGAAACCATAGTGTCCGCAGCCCATTTCCACCTTCCTTTGTCCGCTTTCTTTTCCTTTGTGTTTACAGTTATGCCGGAAGTCAAGCTTCTTAAATATGATTCAGCTGTCTATCCATAAACTGAAGACTGTCATTAAAAATTAAAACCTTAGTAACAATTGAATCAAATTGATTTTAACAGCAAAACAAAATGTTTAGTCTTTTGTCCATTAGTGAGCATTTTTAAGCGTGCATAATCGGGTTTGTAAAATCAAGTCTGAAGACATGAGAAAATTGTGTTACAAAGTTCCTATAAACTGTCATTAGAATGTAGCTGATGTAAAATTCATCTTTTAAAGAAGACTGCCTTTGCTTTAAGGAGAACTTAGAAAACTTAGTAATATGAATTTTTACAATTTTGGTAAGGAAAATAACTGCACATAAAAATTGTGCCTTGAAAACCTAGGGTGGAATATTATTTTGCTTGGAGCAATTAATTAGAAATTTGCTATGATATAGCCATAAAATCGAGAGCCTGTAATCGAAGTTTCTTGATTATTAAAAAATAGTTTGCATTTGTCAGTGAAAGAGTTTCATTACTAAATGTACATTTACTAAATGTAAAGTGAGCAGTGGAGGGGGATGGAAGAAATAAAATCCAAGAATTATACTTGTACATTTTCTGGATTTTTTACAAATAAAAAAGCTGAATAAAAGCTACTTCCTGAGCTTCGGTTATTCTTGTCTATTGATGCAGGATTGATTCCCTGTGTTCCATATTTCTAAAGCATACGAGTGTGCTATTTGACCAGTTGCACAGAGGCTCAGCTGGGTTCAGTTCCTGGAAGAATTGCCTTGTTCACTGTCTGGTTTCAGCAGCTGTGGTCCTTTCTTTTAATAGCACTGGTGTTCCCTCTCAGAGATCAACGGCAGTAAGAATTTGAAACAACTTCAATCTGACCATACGTGGTTCTTTAGCTGAAATTCATGACAGTTGATAGTCTAGCAACCTGTGATATAACAGTATATTTATGCTAGGTCTTGTTTGTGAAACAAGAATTTAAGTATTACAGGAGTAGTGCTGTATCATAATAGTTAAGGTAATGGTTTAATATTATCTAAGGTGTTTTTCCATGTGTGATTTTTCTACCTGTTGACAATACTTCTGGTGTGTTTTGTTAGAGGTTCAAAATGAAATGCTGCTAAAGAAGTGAAAAGAATAACCGAATTACCTTCTTTGATGCATTAACTTTAACATAAAGCAGATCAATCAAAACTTGCTTGTCAGAGCAATTGCAGGTTATGAAGAAATTAGATCTTGTGTTCTGATAATTCTAACTCAAATCTCTCCACAGGGCAACTAGAGTGTGAGGGAAGAGTGACAGACTGCTTTTTTTTTTTTTTTTTTTTTT
>JACDJE010000031.1:1759649-1769955 GCA_016647715.1 Pavo muticus
TTTTAATCTATGGCAGCCTTAGAGAGTCACCGGGGCGCCGCTTTGAAAAACAAAATGTGTTTTCGAGAGATTTTACCTTCTTAAAGAAGCAAAGCTCCTTCGGGCTGGCTGTGACCTTTCACCCGGCGGGGTGAGAGGTTGCCGACAAAATGGCGGCGGCTGCCGCGGCGGGGTGCGTTGGCGGGAGGCGGCTGAGCTGCTGAGGGAGCCCCGCTCGGCCCTGCCCGGCAACCTCGGACAAGAGGAAGCCCAGCCCAGAGCTACGTCCGTAAGACCGAGCCGTGGGCGGCCCCGCGCCGCCTCTCCCCTGTCCCGGCCGAGAGTTCTGTCAGCGGGGTACTGCTGTGCCCGCCCGGCCGCTCCGCAGTCCCCTCTGCGCTCAGTGCTCTCCATTAATCCCGTTGGTTCCCGTAACTGCTGTGTGAGCTGGTGTCGTACCCCAGCAGACGGAGGGGTTGCGAGTTACCTCGTGAAGGGTTATGTAAAAAGCGTTGTTGGCGTTATAACCATGGTGCTGACCCGAGCTGGAGATGCCTGACCCGTCAGTCACGGACCCGCTGTGGAGATGAGGGATCGCCTGCAGCGTGGCACGGGGAAAAGCCGCGGGAGCCACTGAGCGAGGAGGATGCTGATGCCCTTCTGACGGCCTGTGGTGTGTCGCAGTGCTGCTGGTCAGGATGAACAGGAAGAAAGGAGACAAGGGATTTGAGAGCCCAAGGCCGTACAAATTATAAGTATCTGTTTCTTAAAAGATTGTTATACTTCAGATCCTGATCATTTGGAGCAGGCCCCAGGCTGAGCAGTGGTTGTCCACTTGAGGAGGCTGAAACTCCTGTTTGGAGAAGCTTGCTCGCAGTACATGTGTGCTATGGGGTTTGTCTTTTGTGGTCTCATGGACAGCAAGGCTGTATAGCGTGCAGTCTCATCTTGCGAAGAAATTTACATTGTGCTCCTCAGAGCTTAGAGATCTTTCCAGGCAGTATTGGCACCACAGATCATGCTATCATGTTTCATTCTTACTGGTGTGTCAGGCTCTCTAGTCTCACAGGCTTTTTAATGTATAAACATCAGTATATTTATAAATAAAAGCAAGCGTTTGTGCTGAAGAAGTCTGAGCAAATGATTGTTTTTTACAGTTAGTTTATAGCCAAATTGTAAATAAATTGTGGATGTCAGAGAATCTTCATGTTCTCATGATGTTTAGCTTGGAGAAGAGAAGGCTCCAGGGAGACCTCATTGTGGCCTTCCAGTACTTGAAGGGAGCATATAAACTGGAGGGGGAACGGCTGTTTTCATGGGTTGATAGTGATAGGACAAAGGGGAATGGTTTTAAACTGAGACAGGGGAAATTTAGGTTAGATATTAGGAGGAAGTTTTCCACACAGAAGGTGGTGACGCACCAGAACAGGTTGCCCGAGGAGGTTGTGGATGCCCCATCCCTGGAGGCAATCAAGGCCAGGCTGGATGTGGCTCTGGGCAGCCTGCTCTAGTGGTTGGCGACCCTGCACATAGCAGGGGGGTTGAAACTAGATGATCATTGTGGTCCTTTTCAACCCAGGCCATTCTATGATTCTATGATTCTGTGATTCATGTCTTTTTTTAAATAAGTTTGTGATTTCCTTATAAATCTGTATATTTTTAAACAGAACTGCTGATGGTATCATAGGGATTTTGGTATGTGGGTGATGTTTGAATTCACTGGATACTAGATTTTTATAATTTTCTTGTAGGAGTTCTATTGAAGGCTCTCAGCTGAAGCCAAGTCCTTTTTTAATGCACAGTCATGAGTCTGTTCATATAGTGTGTGACATGGCGTAGAAGTTGCATTAGTACAAGGCTGTATCTTGAGTCAGTACTCTGAAGTGTTGAATAGATGCTGTCAACTGCAGAAAACATATAGAAATAAGTTCCGAAAGTTTAAAAAAGTTGGAGTTATTATTTTATCTCTTACTTAAGAAATCAAAGTTTTATTTGCCAAGAGTTCTAATATGCAATGGATTTGACTTGTTTACAATACTGATCTTGATTAATATATCACAATTGTCTAATGAATTTTTATAACATTCTGGTTGTGAAAATGCATACTGTAGAAGCAACTTATCAGGTTCTGCAGATTGCAATTGTTAGGGCTGCATGCCATTTCCAGTATTAGAATCATAGAATCACAAAATCCTTAGAGTTGGAAGGGACCTCTGAGGGCCATCTAGTCCAACTCCTCTGCACTGAACGGGGACGCCACAGCTATTTGCCCATCGCTAAAATACTAGAACTTGATTTCAAGCTATCAGTAATGCTGTATTACATACCGTTATTTACATACCGTTACACAACGTTCAAAAGCTTGTGGAGTTACCTTCTTAAGTTATTCATGCCATTTATACTGATACGATGCTACATTTTGCCTTTATTGGAACTTTTCTGACCTTGCATGCAGCATAAATTATTTAAGTGAGAGACATAGGCCATTGCAGATTCTCCCCTTACAAATATATGCTGTATGCAGAATTTGTCTATACCATATACTGTACGATCACATTTATAACTTTTTTATAACTGTTTATAACTTTTTTATAAGTGTTTTTTATATAACACTTTTATAACTGTTTATAACTATTGAAATACTATTTTAAATACTGATAATTGTGCAAAACCTTACTTCTTTAATTTTTTTTTTCCAGCACGACTCACCAGGTAGTTTGTATCAACAACATAAATTTTCAGAGAAAATCTGTTGTAGTAAGTATGTTTTAATAAAATATGAAAGAAGAAATGGAAAGTGTGGGTTTCCTTCGTGATTTTAGAAGTAACAGCTGTACACACAAGCTGATGTTCTTCAGCTTCTTATGCTTTCTCTTAAGTCTGTCATTTGTAGAGATGCTTCAAATGAAATACCTTGTAATAGTGATTGCTCTAACCTCTGTGAAGAAAAGCTTTCTAAAACAAAGCTTTCTAAAGGAAAGTGAATAATACCACAAAACAATCTGCAGTCAAGAATTAACTTTTAACAGTATTAGTTGGTGTTAAAGATAGCTTTATCTGTAGCTTGCATCTGAGTTCATGAGATTTGAAGAGGCCTCAAGGATTTGAGACTATTTGTGAATGTAGATGTACGGCTGAATGGAATCTACTTAGATTTTAAGAGTCATTGTTTCAAGCTTAGATGCCAAAACCTAAAACATGGGGATGAGAAGGGTTGGTAATAAACTTGATGTCTAGTCAGCAGAGGCAAATATTTTCCAGTAAAATAAACATAGTTACCAGTCCTTTTCAAGTTCCGATGTTTATTATTATTTATTTTGCCACTGGGAAAATTCACCTGTTAGATTATATGAAATAAAATGTACTTTAGACATCTACAAAGAAAATACTATTTTTTAGGTACAAAATTAATATTTTACCCATGATCTACCTCTGGAAATGCACTAGATTTGTTTTATTTTTAATTTATCTTTGATTGGTGAACTGGCAAAGATTTTAAAGGAAGTGTTGATTTGTGTTTTTCTAGGGCTACGTGGAGCTGACAATATTTCCCACAGTTGCAAACCTGAATAGAATCAAACTGAACAGTAAACAATGCCGGATTTACAGAGTAAGGGTCAATGATTTGGAAGCAGCTTTCATCTATAATGATCCAACGCTGGAGGTTTGCCACCATGAGTCAAAGCAGTAAGTGATGTGTTTAAAACTCCGTGGATGTTGTGTTTTCTTCTGTTGTGAAGCATCACCTATTGTATTAGCTAGTTTTACTTGCTGAAAAAGAAACTTTGATAAAGATCTCACGTCCGTTTCTTTTTTGTTAAGAGAAGCATAATGGCAAATATGTTCACTGTGTGTTCTCTTTCGACCTTGCTGAAACGTATGTTCATGTTTTCACATATTCTTTTGGATGGCTTGGTGGAGTTTACGGTTCTCAGAATTGCTAAAGGACTTTCACTGAATGTGCTGTAACTGTTTAACAGTGGCTGATATGAAATGAGGCTCCCGTGGGTTGGCAGGGACCTCCTGTGATCGTCTGGAAAATGCGAGAGAGAAGCATTTAAAACAATCATAGCACTCCATTATGTCAAGAAAGGAACCAGAAGAGATAACAGATAAAATCATGAAACTGTTATCATTTTGTGGAGAAAGAACATTGTTTAGCATCCTAATGGCACATCATGTCTTTTTAACATTTTATTTCTTCCTCGAATTAATCCTGTTTAAGAGCAGTAAATGAAATCTGAAGGTGAGACGTGCCAAGTGAAACACGCTAGGCTGAGAGCAGGCTGTGGTTTTCAAGTTGCCATTAGAACTTAAAAAAAGCTTCTATCTTTCATTACTCCTGTATTCTTCGTATAAACCTTTATAATTAGTACATAAAATGTATTTCTGGCTTTTATGTCATTGATAGTTTGTCCATCAGTCTAAAACATTGTTCAGATAAAACTGAAAACCTTATTAGATTACTATATAAATATGTCAGGCTTTGATTTCTTCTTGAGTCTTCCGGGCATCGCTGCTTTTTTAACAGTCAGTACCTGACTGTCTTGAAAAAAACGTTGAAAAGTTACAAAGTAGTTCACTGTAAAGTGTAAAACAATGTGTATAAGTTTGCCCTCTGTACACAAGGTGGCAGAGAATCCCATTTAGCTCATGCATTTAAGGAGGAGTTTGGAATCTTGTAAGTACTGCTTCCATCCTGCAAGTAGTGTTGGAGCATGTCTGTTTGGCTCTTGTCTTAGACCTGCTGCTGTAGTGTTACAGCCGCTTCTGTTGTCCTCTTCTTCCCTGTTTTCACTGTAAATTGTAGCCTTCTTGATTCTGTCAGTATAAGGAATTTATTTTTCCAAGCTGTAGTATGCAGAAATCCCACAGCCTGTATTTGACTACTGAGACAACCGCTCACATCTCAGCCCCTTCGCAGTTAAAATGAACAAAGGAGATATTTTATTCTTCTGCATGTTTGTTTGTTTTGTTCTATTTTTCCTTGAGTGTTCACTGTTAAATAGTCACAGCAAAAAGGACTTCTTTTTGATCATCTTTCTGTTTTGATCTGATAAGTGAAGTTTGTGGTTATCCTGCTCTTGCTGGGATACATGCTTCACACATTTGTGATAACTGTGGTGCATGTTTGAGAAACTATTGCATGTTAGTATTGCTTTGATATAAAGGAAGACATACCTTTGTATAGCTCGCTAATGGACACATGCTGCTTTCCTGTGTGTATGTACTCTATTCAGTATAATTTTAACCTTGAGCAGTGTATACCTGTTCGTTCATTAATTCATCTACTTGTTGTTTTGTTTATTTTTATCATGAAGCATGTAGTTCTTAAAGACATTTTGATATCCTCCAAGGTCACTGTTGGTTTAGATGGAAGCAGCAGTAAGCTGCAGAAGGGATTTTTGTGACAGCCTTCGGGGCATGTGCTGAGCACTGGAACAGGCTGCCCAGGGAGGTTGTGGAGTCTCCTTCTCTGGAGATATTCAAGACCCACCTGGACGCCCACTTGTGCGACCTGGTGTAGGGAACCTGCTTTGCCAGGGGAGTTGGACTCGATGATCTCTGGAGGTCCCTTCCAACCCCTATGATTCTGTGATTCTGTGATATTCTTTCATCTGAGAGGTCAGGGATCAGCCTGTAACCTATGCACAAAACAGACAAGATACTGGTGAATCGAGTGTGTGCTGCTTTGTGATTTGCTGCAATAAATAACCTTCATTTCCACCAGTAGGATTCTTCCTCTAGTTGTAAACTCGTGATGCGCTTTCATTGCTTAATCTTTTCCTAGCAGAAGCGTAGAGAAGTTTTGAAAAAAAGGGATGGCAAGCACTAAGCTGTGGGCAAGAAAAGTTTTTTTCAACGTGACATAGGTTCAGATTGTTGTTTTACTAATAAATTAATAAGAAATGTACATACATAACATATATATATATATATATTGTGTGCAATATATTTAGGTTCTGTGCTATATTTTAGAGTTAGACTCCAGAAGTACTAATTTTAGGAAGCAGAGTACAAGGGTAGAAGTAGTAATGAATTACGTATGGATCAGAGATCTTATTTTATGAAGTTGATGCTAAATACTGCAGAAAGAAAGTTGTTTATAGTATGTTTGCTCTGCATGACAGTTACTTAGCATTGCTGCCCCTCGTAGTGAGGAATGCTGCTGGAAGTTGACATGGAGGTATGAGGAATCAGTGAGTAGCTTTAAAGAAATGCCTTTACAAGATTGCTCATTTCCAGTCAGTCAGCAGCACATTCTTGGTCAGTAATTAACAGTGTTTTGTGTCTGTTCTGTTAATAAAATGTCTCTACCAGGAAAACCCATGAATTCATACTACTTTTTCACTGTTAATGCACACTTGCCGTTAGGAAAACTTACGTTTATTTCTTGGGATGTAACTTCTGGCTTATGCTCTGTTTTTTGTTCAAAATGGTCATATCCTGAGAGCAGTGTAACCTATGAAAAGATTAGCCTGTGGTACTAAGTCTTTCATGGATTCCTTTTACAATGAATCACCCATTTGAACTGGAACACTTCACAAAAATAGAAATATCAGAATAGACTGTTTCCCATAAAATTTAAGCCCTCTGGAGTCTACTTTTCATGTTTAAAATCATAACCTTTTCCTGTCTATGAATCCACTGATGTTTAAAATGTAACCACAAGTTCATCATGAGACTCAAACTTGGGAAAAATCCTTACTGATGTACTGGAAAAGAGTCTCCTATTGACAGTCATGAATTTTCAGAACAAGTTTACATTAAAGTGAAAAAACTTTGAGACCTTAATAAAATGTTACTGTTTTCTCTTGCTGATTTCTTTAATTAAGGAGGTAGTTTTCAGTCATGCAGTCTTTTTAAAAGACGGTTTTTCCAATGATACTTGTTTGCCTTTGTCGGCTGCTGTTTCAAGTTAGCCTACAACAGTGTTAGTTGGGGTGGTTTTGATGCCACTGATAGTCTCCCGTGCCTCAGCATTAGCGCTGCTCTGAGCCCTTGATGAGTCAGATCAGGGAGTTAAACCAACTGAAAGCTCTCTACCAAAAAAAATTTAAGCTGGTTTGAATTCATCTGGAAATGTAGTTGAAGTAGATTCCAGTACACACAGTCAGTTATCTTTAGGTGCACTTCAACTATGAAAAAAATCACGGTTACGTATTAAAGCTTAAGATGTAAGTGTTTCTGTATTTAGTCCCCTTTACTACTAATGTCCTATTTTCAAAAGCTTTCAAGCTAAGTAGACAAGTTTAGTGCTCCTACTGTTCTAGGTCTTGGTAGTGGTACCAGGGAGTGTGTGCGTTACTGCTGCCTACGACTGAGAGCTGGATGAAAATATGTCCTCATTATATTCCAGTGTTTGGCTAAGTTTTCAGATGAGAATATAAGCATGGTGTTTGACATATTGACTTCTGGGATGGTCTTGGCATAGCTAATTACCCTTCGTTCTTCCAAGTCAGGTACTGTAATTTGGGTTGAATGCCATTTTCTTGGTGGGTGGTGAATACAGAGTGGTTAGATGAAAGTAAGTAAAATCCTGAAATGAGATCATGTCTGCTTTGTGTAGACTTGAGATTCCATGGAAGAATGGAGTCCACAGCCAAAAGTTAATTTACTCCATTGTGGTGCAGCACCACTGCAGAGAGCTTTATGCTTGACTGCAGCTCTGCCCCCACAGTTGCTGGATTCGTCAGTGGTGCACAGCTAAATGCTCGGAATTCCTTCTGGAAGGAAGAGGTGATGAGTAACTGAAATACTTTCTCCTCAGAGAGAAATCTGTGTACTAGAGGATTAGAATTAAGAGAGACGTCATGCCAGTGTTCTGTAGAGTTAAAAATGCATTTGGAAAGAATATGAAAGCTGTAGCATAAAAACACAAAACCAAAGTTATTTCTGGACTTGAATGGTGAATCTTTCAGTATGTGAATATGATAATACTGAGCAATAAGAAGATAGCATTCAGCTTGTATGAATAAGCACACGTGTCCCTGTTCATTTCATAGGAAAACAGCTAATCTAAGTCACAGCTAAAGTAATGATACTGCTTTACAATGAAATGTGCTGTCAGCTAATATATAGTCACTTTAACAGCTGCAACTCTGTTGTAGAAATTTGTCTGCATCCTAAATAAATGAATGATTGCAATCTTTTCTTTTTAAATTGTTTCTATGGACCAAAGAGTATTTTCCTTTTTACCCATGAAATTTGGTACCGAAATCATGACACTTTAAGGGTTGGGTTTTTTGGTTTTGTTTGTTGAGGCTCATTGTATACTTTAAGAATTAAACGGCTATTTCTGACAGGAGGAATCTCAACTATTTTTCCAATGCCTACGCTGCTGCAGTCAGTGCTGTGGACCCAGATGCTGGAAATGGTGAACTCTGCATTAAGGTTCCCTCAGAGCTGTGGAAACACGTTGATGGTAAAGTAAAGAGACTGTTCACTGAAAGCTTAATTTAAGATGCCACAGAATTGTTACCTGCGAGCTGGAATAGGAGGATAGGAGATCTAAATAAATAGAAATATCATTATGTTATTTTATTAAATGGTGATTACAGTTTTCTTTTGTTGTCACTCATTTTTCCAGCTGAAGTCTGATAAATACCTTTGTGATTCTTGGTAGAATGGAGAAGTGGTTGCAGCACCTTTTACAGACAAACTCTGGGTGGTACTGAGCCCAGAAGTATACGTGGGTATAATGGAGTGCTAAATTTTAAGTGTTTGAAGTTGTTTAAAGTATACATGAGTCAACAAAGAACATAATTTACCAGAATCTGTCTATTTACATGTTGTTTATAAAGCTACATTTTTTCCCACCTCACTTTGAAAACAGCATTGTTGTTGGTTACATCTTACTGGGAAATACTTCTGTTATTTTATTGTAATTTTAGTTAAAGTTCCTGTTGTGTTACTTGCAAGCCTAGGAAGGAAAATATTCCAACAGGTATATTTTTTTCTCAAAGGTGCAATGCCAGTATATGGCTACAGTTCTTGGCTAAACTTCACTGTCTGCTTGAATTTCTTTTCTTGCCTGTCTCTTCATAGGTGAGATTTCTGTGAAACTGAACCAAAGCAAAGACGCTTCAGTCACTGGAGAGGCTTTAAATATAGGAGGTTTTAATAAACTGCAAATTATAATAGCATATCTTTTTAGAATGTGCCTGTTATATGCAATTTTGGTAGAAAATTAGTTCAGTAATGTAACTTCAGCAGTGTACAAACAAAATCACGATAAGGGTACAATAACTATATAAAGATTCTTTACTGTTGGGGAGTTGGAGGATGAAATGCAATTCCAATTGGAGATTTTATCAATTAATAAAAATTCTCATAAATTCATATCCTGTAAGTTAAGCATAAGAGGTCTCAGTTTTGTAAGCTCTTGTGCTGTGCTTTGTAAGGTGAAGCTGTATGTCAATGAGAATGAGGTAAACAGATCATCTTGAAAGACCAGTAGTCTGAAACTGAACGATGATTCTGAAATAACTTTCACATAAGTTACGTATGTACTCTGATTTCTGTCTTGATGCTGCAGAGTTGAAAGTCCTAAAGGTGCACATAAATTTTTCTCTGGACCAGCCAAAAGGAGGTCTTCATTTTGTCGTACCCAACATGGAGGGCAGCATGGCAGAAAGAGGTGCTCATGTCTTTTCGTGTGGTTATCAAAATTCTACAAGGTAAGGATACTGTCTTTGAATGTTAGACTGCAGTTCCTGTTTAATCTCAAAGTGTAGGAAATGCAGTTTTCCTGAATTCTTGCTGAAGCTGACGTTTGAAAACTTAATTTCTGCTTGAAAGGAGCTCACCAGTGTGAAATAGCACCTAAGAATTAGGATTTCTAGTCATTATAGCTCAGGAGGTAACGGCAAAGAAATTTGCAGTGCTTTGTGAAAGCAGTGTGTGTTAATACATATTACTGTATAGTAGAAGTGTGTCAGCATTGACAGTGTTAGAAGATACAGTTTGGAACTTGAAAGAAATATCATTTGTGAAACATAAGCATAATTGTTAACCATCTTTCCCACATCTTTCCCTAGATTTTGGTTTCCTTGTGTTGATTCATATTCTGAGTTGTGTACCTGGAAACTTGAGTATACTGTGGATGCTGCAATGGTGGCTGTTTCAAACGGAGATTTGGTGGAAACTGTGTATACCCATGATATGAGAAAGAAGACGTTTCATTATATGCTGGCAATTCCAACTGCTGCTTCTAACATCTCCCTAGCCATAGGACCTTTTGAAATTCTTGTTGATCCATACATGCATGAGGTAATAATCTTCCTAGGTGTCTCCTTTTCTTTCTATTAAAGAGATAGCTGCTGTA